>CM075870.1:36650935-36828435 GCA_038021265.1 Cyprinella venusta | reverse complement strand
TTCATTTATCATCATTATTATTATTTTAAAATTTTAGAATTTATAGTGTTTCATTACTTTTATGTCAGAATTAGGACATTTAACAGCATAATTATGGCTTTTTAGGTTATGATTGGCTTTTTACAGTGATGATGTTTTACAGTATGTCATAACTGACTTTTTAATGTTATGATTATGATTGTTTGCATTAACTGACTGTCATATTTATGACTTTTGATGTTGTAATTATGACTTTGTACATTGAGTAATCACTTTGACCTGTAATTATTTGTATGTCACAATGTTTTACAGTGATTCGTAACTTTCTTTTTATGTAATAATTATGCATTTTTACAGTAAGTCGTAACTTTCTTTTTGTCATAAGACTTTGACTTGAGTCATAACTTTTAGTGTCAATTTATTATTCATTTTTGATTTTGTCATAACTTTGACTTTTAGTGCTTCAACTTAAAATATATGTTTTTTGTTACCAAAGTTTTACAGTTTTTTTTTAAATATATATATATATATATATATATATATATATGAAGAGTTCAGATGCAAAAGCCTCTAAGTGCCATTTGAAATTTTCTTCTAAAATGATCATTTTTATCAAGCTTGTATATTTAAGTTCAGTAATTTCACTTAAATGGCAATGAAGATTACCTATTAATTGTCATTTAAGTGAAATTACTGAACTTAAATAGACAAGTTTGATAAAAATGGTCATTTTAGGAGAAAATTTCAAATGGCATTTAGAGGCTTTTGCATCTGAACTCTTCATATATTTTAAGTCATTCCATTAACTATCTTGTTTCAAGTAAGTAATTTATTGTATGGTTTTAGTTTTAGTTAGCAACAATAAACCTGAGCCAAACCTGCTGTTTTATGAGATATTTTTCCCTCAGATCATCATTTTGATTGATTGATTATTAGACAATAATTGAGTCGTGAAGAACATCCCCCTTCATCCAGGTGTGACGCTGCTACACTCACCCTGGTCTCCATGGTAACAGATACAGGCCGTCAGATGCTGAGCCCCTCGTGGCTGCCATGGCAACAGATGCACAGAGGACTGTCGTTACCAAGGCGACGTGAGCCTTTGAAATCAAACGACTGTGATGCTCTGAAAGCCTTCAGTCCGAAGTCTCTTCCATTTAGATCAAGACTCTTTCAGACGCGTGCTGTCCTTCACTGTGGAGAGAGATTACATGATCATCAAGCAGATTTAACAAAACATGACACTTCGTTTATTAAACCTTCAGACACAATTTAAAAAAAAAACAGTTTTTTGTGTCATATTTAATGCCTCAGGTTTATGATAGTGGACAGTTTTGATATTTATAATAAATGTCGATGCTTGTAATGTAAATCAGTGAGATCAGATGCATATAAATATCAACATCTGCTAGTAAGATATTTAAATGTTTATTATGCCGTTTTAAAGCATATAATACAATGCATGACTAATTACCTTTCTCAAAAGCCTGATCACATTTCAGCCTCATGATTTTCTAATAAATGATATGATATTCAAGTAAACCCTGAAACATTAATAACAATATAAAGTTATTCTGATGTCTACTTGATAAAGCAGAAAGAGCTGAAGAATTAGTGATGAAAGAGTCAAACTCACTCAGATTTATATGACACATCACAGAAACCTTACAGTCAGAGTAATGCATTATTAACACGCAGCGGTTGGGTTAAATATCTTCATTCGTCTGTTTTGATGTGAACTGTATTTCATGAATGCATCTAATCTGATCTCTCTGGTCTCTTCTTCTACTTGTTTAATCATTCAACCGCTTTGTTTCAACAGAGCAGCTGATTAGATAGATAGAGAGAGAGAGGGGGGGGGGGGATATTTAATAATGTTCTCAAAACGTTAGCATAAAAACATGTTCTTTTAACGTTTTTTCTTTTAAATGTTACTTCTTGTTTCAGAACGTTCAGAGAACATTCAAAGGCAACGTTCCAAAATGTTCCAAGAATAGAGCGTTCAGAGAAAAATACTCGGAAATAACGTTTCATTTATTGTAGCCTACATATTTTTGTTAGCTTTGATATATTTTGCTGGCATACAGATGATAAAGCACACTGAACTCAGGAGTGTGCCCCTTTAACTGTGATTTAAACACCCTTAAAACAAGATGATTTTCTGCGGTGTGTGTGTGTGTGTGTGTGTGTGTGTGTGACACTAGTGCTCACATCTGCAGATTGACTTTAGTGGACACATATTTTCTGTACAAAAACAACAAATAACGTGAATGAAAGAAATAAAGGCCCTTGAATAGAAACAGAAAGTCTTTCTATTTATCATCATCATCATCAGTATGAGCGCGCGCACGCACACACACACACACACACGCAGACTGCTGAATGTTGAGATGCTGCTGCCCTCTAGTGTTCTGATAGTGTTGATGCAGCTCTGGAAACATATATTATTTTGTATTATATTATTATAGACCATCTCCTGCGACAAAGTGTTCAAACTACAAGGCAGTCGTTCATTTAAATACAGTAAAGGCGAACTGAAATCAAATGTATTATTTCAGCGAGTTGCCATGGCAGCATTTCCAATTTTGGCTTCATTTAAAAACCATACATGTTTGGATTTGTTTCAACTACACAAAGTTTTGGAATAATTAAGAATTTTAATTAAGAGTCTCTTCTGCTCTCCAATGCTGCGTTTTATTAATATTAACATTCATAAATATTTTGTCCTGTTGCTTTTATGCTTTTTTTTTTTTTTTTTAACTCTCTAGGCATATCTATGGGCTTCTCCCTTGACTTTATGCGTCCACGTCCTCCCGACTGCCTCATAGACAGTAAAAGATTGACTTGAGCTTCTCCTCCTGTCTATACGGTAATGCCTCTACTGTGCGGCAGAGAGTCCCGTGGTTGATGCAATCTGTAATGTATTTGAGTTGTTACAATACCTGAAGGCCACTAGAGGGCACCCCCGTGCTGTTGGTTGTTATTGTTGCTGTATGCCGAATAAACTTGCGCTAACAATGCAGTCAGATCTCCGGTGTTCCTCGTGGAGTATCCTGAAACATGAATAAAGTATTTAAGGTTATTATAGCATATTGATGCATACATAACACAATCGTTAGCCTATTTTTACAAAAACAGCTTCTACAGGGCCAGTAATTGAGTTTTTTGTTTAATGTCGTTTCTTTTGGAGTCTCAGATGTAAAGTTATTCCTACCCATCGAGATTTGCTAACATTACTTACCGGTTATGCGCATGTGCAGCGTCAGATATATTTTTTTCTTTTTTTACAAAAGGTACATTTTCCCGTTATAATATATAATTTCCCTTTAAAAATGATTACTACCATATGAATATTTGTACGGTCAGCCAGATGAAAAGGAATAACTGAAATTTTCAGTTACTATGAGGAAAGGTGTACTTTGACAAGTCAACGATGAATATTTTATGATAATTTTTAATTTTTACACCGTTTTAAAAGTAAAAATAGTCGTCTACAGTATATAGCTTCTCATAACTTAGCATTGTATTATAATTGTATTTCATACGACTTTAATCGGCATTCTGTCATCAATTCGCGCTACGGTAGCATTTTTCGACAACCGGCACCATTGCTCAGAGCAAAACATTAGAAGAAGCCTAAGTCCCTCCCCTTCCGGTCGACCACCATGGGACCTAACTTCGAAAATATATTGAATGGTAGTCAATGGCAAGAGACAACAAATATTTTGATCTGGTTTGAATTGTGCCCTGAATTACACATATGATGTTTGTCAATTTAAAAGATACATTTTAAAGTAAAGAAAGTCGCAGTTTGATGTAAAACCGTTGAGGTATAAGACTGTGAAAATACGTAATTACAAAGACTACAAACCCCAAAGGCGCACATTTTCTCTCAATGAATGAAGCTAACTTTACTGAGGCTGTCTGTCATTGTTTCTACAGTCTTACGTTATAATCGTAACGTTACGCCGTCATACCTGAGTGTTTTGTACCAGACTGCACACACACGAGCAGCGGATCTCGTTTCTCTTCCCGGGAGATGTAGTTCACAGAGCGATTTTCACATAAAACTAAATGTTACTCTTCTGCTGTATGACAAACTGCGACGTTTTTGACTTTGAGAATTATCTTTTAAATTGACAAACATCATATGTGTAATTCAGGGCACAGTTCAGACGGAATAAAAAGATAAGTTGTCTCTCGCCATTGACTAACATTCATATTTTTTCCGAAATAAGGTCCCATGAGCCGGAAGCGAAGGGGCGGGACTTAGGCTCAAATGAGTTTCGTGCTATAAAGTGAAAATGTTCATCTCCTGCTGGGTTAATTGATGATAAAATCGTGCCGGAGGTTCAGTTAAATCGGGATTTTACACTACCCGTTATTAGACTCCATGGATGTGAGAAGACTAAGCTTTTGTCCGAACAACGACGGAGATTATGGCTGGCGAGGACAAACAGGAAAGAAACTCACTCAAAACACGCAAGAATTTGTTTGACAAAAGCACAATGTTGTGTTTTATTACGAGTGTAAACAAATATATGTTAACACATTGCAGTTTGAATGATGTCCTGTATGAACAAAATGACGAGGTATTAAAAACATACAAAACAACATTGTTTCCATTGTTTGATCTCACAATCCAGCATTGCGATCTCAGATTATGTCCCTAAAGAACCCGCGTATAATGTAGTTCCGCATTACATTAATTCAATTGCACGCGAGTTGTTTTATTTTTATATTCATGCACCGAAATGACGCCCGCAAGTACATGCATATTACAGAAAACACCGGTGACTGTTTTAAGAGGAACATAGGAATTAAGTTGTGCAGGCTATGGCTTTTTAATAGACAGATTAGCATCATGCTACTTCGCTATGATGACTAAGGTACTTTTCCATTGATTGCACTCGAGCAAACGTCACCAAACCAGCCCCACGTCAATCTGATCGTACACCTCCAGTGATTTCCAGACTCGGTATTGCTTACATGTGTAAAAACTCCTCACCAATACCAGATAATGGTACACATGATACTGTATCTGAGGCGAAGCTGCATAATCATCGCTCAGTGCTTCCTTCGTTACTGCGTACGGATCCACACCATTTATGAATGACATTTTCGCATTGTACCTCTCTCTGTCTTGTTTTAATAGTCTCTTTATAATCTATTTCACTTTGTCTTTTCATGATTTGCATAACAATATAAACAGAAATAAATATTTGTTTGTAAAACGACATTCTCTGATAAAACTTTGTAAACGCCTATGGTAAACACAGCGGGTTTGCCCTCAAAGATGGCGTCTCCGGGGAGGTCACGTGACGTTAATTCGCGGTCCCAAAAGGGAGCAAATATCCATAGAAATCATGTTAAAATCTCCGTTTTCACTGCATAAATTCATGTTTTCATGTTGGTGCCATGGACTTTTATTGTAATCTTCAATATGTTCCTGACAACTGTGAGGGGGGTGATTTTTTTTTCTAACTTGTTAGTTTAGATCGTATTTAGATATAAAATGTATGACAAATAAGGGCGGTTAACTTTGATTGACAGCTGATAACGGGCTGAATGGGTGACGTCACAGACGCTTTGTCCATATTTCCAAGTCAAATGTGAATTCACTGCAATACTAGAGTGCGAGTTTGAGGAATACAAATAAAAGACACAAAACGTATACATTTTTCCCGTTTATTTCTTCAATGTCGTCTAGTGTGAGACAGTAAAGTGAAGACGTCGTGAACATTTGTGTGGATAAATGCAGTTCAGAGAAGAAAGTACATTAATAATAGAATTCATAACTGATAATTACAGTAATAAAACAGTCTGCATTGGTATTGTTAGGAACAGAGAAGAACAAATGTACACGTGAAGGACAGGAGGCACCCGTGTCGCGCGTCGATGACATCATCAGCACATGCTCTTTCGTTTCGGATGGAGGGATTAAAAATGATGACATTTACACGTTTCAATCGTTTTAGTAAAACTAAGATGGGAGTTTGGGGGGGATGGGGGAGGGGTTCGCCTTCATCCGTCCTAATAAACCAGTTCGTAACGTCCATTCCTCGACAGAAAACAGCATGTGAACCAAAACAAACAAAGATGGCGTCGCCGGTCGGCCCGTCGGGATGATGATGATGATGATGATGATTATGCGGGCCAAACTTCGTCAACGCCATCGATCGCTCGTGTCGAAACCGTTCGTCAGATCCGCCTTCGCCTACAGGATGAACTTCCCGAGGAAGAAGCCGATGAAGATGGCGGCGATGACGACCAGCAGTGAGGGGAGCGAACTGGTCGTGGACTCTCGGCCAATCGGAGACCTGGAATTGGTCGTCGCGTGTTCGATGCGCTGGAACTTTCTCAGTCTCAAACCCTCTTCCTGTTGACCAACACGAGCAAAAACAAAATTGGTATACAAGCATGACCTTTGGCACAGATACTCTCTACGGGTCACTTTTTAGGGGCGTTGGCCACCCAAAAATAGACAGTTGCCCCGTGTGACTGGTTGCGTGCGTCACCTTGAGCTGGCGGTTCTCCTCGTTCAGCTTGTTGGCCTCGCTCTGCAAGCGTTTGCACTCCTCCAGAACCTTCTTCTTCTCCGAGTCGTCCAGCGAGGCGCTGACGGGTTTGGGTGGGAGCGACCCGTCCACTTTAGAGGAGTTTAGCACGCTAGCAGATTTAACAGGAGCGTCGACGTCGTTCTGGGGGAAAACGGGAACATGGGGTCAACTAGCGGCACAACATCACACAACGAGCTTTGGGACGCACTGAAATCACGGGATTTTATACATCAATATAATATTGATCTGACATCATTATATGAGAACTGAGCTGGACGATGACATCACGGTTTCTCCAGAACGGCTATATATATATATATATATATATATATATTAACTAAATTAATAACTTAACTAACTAATAACAAAATGAAAACTTAAGCTGGACTGTGATGCTATTTTCTTCTAGAAATAAACTTTTTCTTTTATCTCTGTAAAGCTATATAAATAAATGTGACGCATATATATATATATATATATATATATATATATATATATTAGGGCTGTGAAACGATTAATCGCATCCAAAATAAAAGTTTTTGTTTACATAATATATGTGTGTGTAGTGTGTATAATTATGTTGTATATATAAATACACACACATGCATGTATATATTTAAGAAAAATCTGAAAGTATATACTTTATATATATTTATACATAATTAATATTATGTATAAATATTTCATATATTTAGAACACATTTTTCTTAAATATATACATGCATATGTGTGTGTATTTATATATACAACATAATTATACACACTACACACACATATATTATGTAAACACAAACTTTTATTTTGGATGCGATTAATCGTTTCCCAGCCCTAATAAATATATATATATATAATACTTAAAATGATTTTTATTTCAGGAAGCTGTCAAAGCAACATTTCTCCTTGTCATTTAGTTTAACTCGAGGAACTAAAATAACTAAAAATTAAATAAGTAAATAAAAAATATGTATATATATACACACAATAACTAATAAAAATGACAAAAATACAAAAAAGTTCAAATAAAAACAAGATACAAGAACAAAAAATAATTCAAAACATTAAAAAACTACCTATAATAAATTAAAATATTAATATTGATTTTATCTCAATGATATTAAAATAAACCTAATTAAATGTAGGGCTACATTATTTGCCCTAAAATTGTGTGATTATTTATAAATATGACTTTTTAATTATTATTATTATATATTTTTTTAAATAAGAACAATATATTTCACCATAAAGTAAAAATATTAACTAGGAAAAATAAAATAATTTAAAAAAAACACAAATATTTATTTATTTTGGAACACTGAAACGATTTATTTTTGGATTTTGCTGAAAAGAAATAAGAAAGGCAATAAACTGATTATTGTGCAAATAAACTAGTAAAATTATATATGTATGTATATAAATATATATATATTGAATGTGTTAAATAATGTTTCTAATTATAAAAAAAAGCCCAAAGCACGCAGCGGTTGCATTAATTTTATCAAAGACATTTTATGATCTCAAACTTAATTTTTAAAATTGAATTTCAGGAAATTAAAATCACTCACACCACCTAAAAAGGGTGAAATTCTGAGTCCAGCTCGTTCTGTGATCACACACACCCCTATAAATCAGTTTACAGCGGCATGTATCAGGGTGGAGTGAAACACACGTCTCCTTTCTGCCGTCTCTCTGAACCACACACACACACACACACACACACACTCACACTCACCACTTTATCGTTTTCAGACGGCAGCTCAAACACACATCTGAGTTTGGAATCCATGAGCTCATCTGGTTTTGCGTCTTTCCACTGAAACACATGAACAGGCAATTCATCAACAACTAGCAGCTCACTCAAGCCCCTTTTCCACCAACGCATTTTGAGAGCCGGTTCGGAGCCGGTGCCTGCGCGCGAACCAGTTCCTTGTGTTTCGACGGCCAAAGAACCGGTTCGCGGCCGCGAGAACTGGTTCCAAAGCGGCACCAACTCTTTGCTGGACTAGAACCGTTCTTTTAGCACGTCATGTTTACGTCGGGGGCTGGGGCGGGTTCAGATGTGTTCTAAACATATTTTCTGACCATCGCAAAGCCATGAGAAACTGCAGAAACACGCAAGCGTTTTTATTTATTTATTTATTTAAACATAAGCAAAGCAGAAAACAGTCGCGATTGAACAAATAAATGGAAAGAAAAACGACAGGGGTACATAACTTATCAGAAAAGATTACATATCAAACGAAAAGATTAAAAGACTTACATATTTCAATTGTGTTTAAAGTTTTCTTGGTACACGAGTTACAGATAATCCCAAAGTACTTGCAAGCGACGTAAACAGTGACGTAACGACGTCGTTCCCTGGGCGCTCTAGTCAGTGGAAAAGCAAACAGGTTCTGAACGGGTTCGCAGTTGAACCAGCTCCGAACCAACTTTGAACCAGCACCAGTTCCGAACCAGTTCTTTTTTCGGTGGAAAAGGGGTAACACACACACACACACACACACACACACTCACCAAGGCTTCTGTGTCTGAGAGGGGTCCCGGGGCGAAGATGGCCTGCACCATGAACTTGTGTTTGCTTTTCTCATTGGGGTCGTAATCAAACGGCTGCAGCATAACTGTGGCACACACACATATTAACAACATTAACCGCATTTCTATAAACTCGTGTAATACATACGGTCTGGACTAATATGCACATAATTAAAAGTAAAAACTACATTATTTTGCACAAGAAACAGTAAATAATCTAAATATGACAGTAAAAGCTCACATGACTAACTTTCTTATGTGGAACAAATGGAGAAATTTGTAAGATAAAACCCTAACCCTAAGTCTGCATCATAACAGGAGTTTTGACCTTTGTCACAAAAAGTCGATTCACCCACTTTTAATCATTGAAACTTCTGTTTTTATGCTAAAAGTTCATAATAAAACATATAATCTAGTATTTTTCAATAAAAATAAAAAAATAAGGCATAATATTATGCTCTAAAAATGATAATATTTATATTTATTATCCTCTAAAATATAATATTATTTTTTATCATCTTTTTTATTATATCACATCACATATATTAGTAGTTATCATAAATTGGGTATCATTTGAAAGCTTATAAAGTCAGAATTCATCCTGTGAAAACTGTTTTATAATTGAACGTTGCGCTACCATAGAAACGGTACTTATTTTATCAGGCTCCTCCCCTTTTGGGCATCATTATGGTTCACATTTATGATCAAAACCTTTTCTAATCTTGACAAAACACATATTGTCAGAAAGGTCTGAGTCTCAAGGTTCCAAATTTTGTGACAGAATTGATATTTGGACAGAAATGTATTAATTTGTGAAGGCAGAATGTATACAACTAAATTCAATGGAATTCAACGGCACCCGGTGGCTATTTTTGGTACTACGCCTAAACAAAATCTCATGGGAACTTCAATTTTTGTGATATCAACTTCAAATTTGGAACATAACTTTGTTAGATTTATGGCTTTGATTTTATAGTAATTTTAGAGTAAAAAATATTTGTAAAATATATATTTTATATAAAATATATATCGTACAGTATATTTGATTTACTGTAAATTTAAACTTCCATACTTTCATTTTTTGAAGTGTTTTCACTTCAGCAATATTCTGCTGAGTGTTTTCTTTAAAACAAGACCAAACTTGGGTATATTCCAAAGCATTCTTAAATTACAACCATTTAAGTGTGAATAGTGCATTTTAACCCCCATTCTCAAAAAGGGGGGTGACAGCTAAGGGGTTAAAGTTTAAACCATAGAAAAGCATTGAAAGTTTTTCAGGAGTTATTTTCAGCCGTTTTATTTTGATATAACAATTTGCATGCAGTCACTTCGAACAATGGCATAAATTGCTCAAAACATCATTCAATGTAAATTGTGATAATCGCAATTATAATTTCAAGGCAATAATTGACAATTATGATTTTTGTCGCCCATATATTTATAGTCTCTGGTTGTAACCTGAGATGGTGAGCGTGGCTCCGGGCTCGATGATCCCGCTGTTGGGCCGTACGCAGTATCTGCGCGGCGCTGTGGTCTTCACTTTGAAACATACTTTCTTCTCTGAAGGATTCTTTAGCTTCAGGGTTGCAGTGACGACATCTGTGAAAGGACCTGAGAAGAAGAAAACATCACGATGTGAACATTTTGGCCGAGACCGATAATTCTTTATATTGGAGAAGCCGATAACCGATATATTATCCGATTAACCTAAAACCCAAATTTTTATATGGTTTTGAGAACCTGATTACAAATAGAGGTCGACCGATATGGGTTTTTTTCACACCGATGCCGATACCGATCTTTTAAAAATGCGGGTCGCCGATGGCCGATTAATGCTGCCGATTTATTTTGGCCGATATTTACTTGGTTTTTAACCTCTATTCGAAAGTTTTTTTTTTCTTCTTTATTTATTTATGAAGGGACCATGCACAATTTTTAACATAAAATTACCATTTCATGCATTGTACCGGATTTAGCCAGAGGCTATTTTTCATCCGTAGTCCCCCAGAAAAGACAAGACAATAACAATGTTCACACATACAATAAAAGCATACATACTGTCAAGGCCATAAAACAATATAAATCAATAAAAAAAAGATAAAATGTAAAAGAAATGATAATTACTTAACATAGATAAACTTTCTCAACAAAAACATTTCATCCTCTCAAAAAACATGTATTTCCTGAAACATGTATTTTTGGTTTGTTTTGTTTGTTGACGGACTAAGACAAATGGACATAACCTAATTATCACAAAAAAGGAGAAAAACTTTAAACACTTTACAATAAGGTTCATTAGTTAACATTAGTAAATGCATTAACTAACATGAACTAACGATGAGCAATACATTAGTTACAGTGTTTATTAATCTTTGTTAATGTTAGTTAATACAAATACGGCTGTTCATTGTGCGTTCATGTTAGTTCACAGTCCATTAACTAATGTTAACTAATATAACCTTTAATTTTAATAACGTATTAGTAAATGTTGGAATTAATATTAACTAAGATTAATAAATCCTGAAGAAGTATTGTTAATATATTGTACATGTTAACTAATGTAGTTAACTAATGAACCTTATTGTAAAGTGTTACCAAAAACTTTAAATGATTTAATTTTTTTATATAAGATTTATTATATTTTATTTAATTTAACTTCTAACAATAATGTTTTTCACTAGTAAATTGCTGTTGAACGACAAAAACAACCACCAGATGGGAAAATTATATTTTCAAAAACTTTAAATGCATGTTAAAAAAATGTCAAAAATCGTCCGACCGATTAATCGGTCGACCTCTAATTATAAAATCACAAGTTTTACCATTAAAAGTCATATCCTAGCTAATATGACAGCACATGCTGCACTTTACAGTATTGTAATAAATTCCCAATCCTTTTCTCAAGCAATTCTAAACCATCAAGATGAACATCTGAAGGAAATAATCAATTATTTATAATCGGTTCTAATATATCGCCCACATTTACTTAAGTGATGCCGATAATGATCGCATTAAAATTAACGTATCGCCCGATATCGATGTGGTGGATGATGATGAACATTCACACAAAATTCGACATTTTATATCGTGTTGTTCTTAGTAAAAAATCTTAGAATCCAAATCAGAAAATATTTGATATTTTAATATTCTTGTGGACTTATTTGCAAATGCATTTTCACTTTCAATATGGACAGATAAATGTCACAAATAATCAGGTTTAACACAATACACAATCATAAAACTATTTTTAGTTAAAAAAATAAATGAGTTTATAAATAAACTAATTTAAAATGTAAACAAATTTAAAAATAAATAAGTTTAATATCATTTTAAAACAGTTATTAGGTTTAGACTAAATGTACAGCATGTTTTCACAGGCAGAATGTGCAATAACATTGTTTTTAATGTATCATAATTAATATTTTTCATCCAATTACTTTAATAAAATCAATAGATTAAACGATTATCATAATAACGGTTAGTTATGCATGCATTCATCTTAAAAAGACTGTTAATTCATAAAAATGATGTAATAATGATTGTAATGTTTACGAAAAACCTGAATATCTTGTTTTTTACGTATTAAATGTTGCACACAGCACCATAAAAATCCAAAAATGGACCATCTTTACTCATAATAACTCATAAGATGATGATAATGATCGAGCGAGTGTGTTGAAGATGCCGACACGTCAAACGGAGAGGGGCTCGAGCACAAAGACCGCAGTGTGTGCTCACTGGCGCTAGCCGTTATTGAATCATGTAATTCCTCAATTACCATAAAATCACAATTTACTGCCATTTCGGCTGCAAGGTCTTTTAAAGAGAGCCATAATTCAAAGACCGCCTTTAAACCTCGTATGACTGAAAGCGCATCACGCCACAAACTCCCACAATGCACCGGGAAACGACGTACGGCATCAGCAAAGTCATTTAAAAAAATAAAAATAAATAAAAATCAACGTTTGAAACGTTATTTTAAGCAACAAAAAGGTCTCATATTAGAAACATGTGATCCAAAAACGCTAATTATTCTTCACAACGACGTCACAGCATAATTTAAACGATGTTAAAGATGGCATGTGTGCTTGATGTGTACTGAAGGACAGAGGCCGTGTCACGACGCCGCTAGCAGAAGAAATGACATTAGCGGCGCAAGAATGTGATGCGCAAGATATAAAAACGCTTTGATTCAACGTCCTCCGTTTGAGAAATATTGTACAATTATCACCTGCTATCTACTCACACGCCCTGATTATAGCAGCTATTAACCTGATAAACCTGTTAATCTTATTTATTATTAATCTTATTTAATATGAGTGTTGCATAGACTTAAATTGAAGAATAATATATTGATATGAAAATTTTTCTATTTAATCTGATTCTGTTGGATAGACTTGAAAGTAGGGCTGTTAAACGATTAATCGCATCCAAAATAAAAGTCTGTTTACATAATATATGTGTGTGTGGACTGTGTATAATTATTATATATATATATATATATATATATATAAATACACACACATGCTTGTATATATTTAAGGAATATTTTCATGTATATACTGTATATATAATTTTATATAATAAATATAAAATTAAAAAAAAAAAATTATATAAAAATATAAAAAATAAATATTTTATACATAAATAAAATTTTTTTCTTAAATATACATCCGTGTGTGTATATATATATATATATATATATATATATATATATATATATATATATATATATATATATATATATAAAATAGTTATACACAGTCAACCCACATATTATGTAAACACAGACTTTTATTTTGGATGCGAATAATCATTTGACAGCCCTACTTGAAAGAATAATATTTTGATATAAAAATATATATTTAATATGATTATTGCATAGACTTGAATGAAGAATAATAAATTGATATGAAAATATTTATATTTAATCTAATTCTTTTGCAGACTTGAATGAAAAATAATACATTGATATGAAAATATTTATATTTAATATGATTGTTGCATAGACTTGATTGAAGAATAATATATTGATATGCAAATATTTCTATTTAATCTAATTCTGTTGCAAAGACTTAACAGAATATTTTTTTGATATAAAAATATAGATATTTAATATGATTGTTGCATAGATTTGAATGAAAAATAATATTAATATGAAAATATTTCTATTTAATCTAATTCTGTTGCATATACTTAAATTGATAAATAACATATGGATATGAAAATATTTCTATTTAACATGATTCTGTTGCATAGACTTGAATGACAAATAATAAATTGATATGAGAATATTTCAATTTAATATGATTGTTGCATAGATTGAAGAATAATATTGATATGCAAATATTTCTATTTAATCTAATTCTGTTGCAAAGACTCAAAAGAATAATATTTTGATATAAAAATATAGATATTTAATGATTGTTGCATAGACTTGAATGAAGAGTAATATATTAATATGAAAATATATCTATTTAATGATTTTGTTGCATAGACTTTAATGTAGAGTAATATATTGATATGAAAATATTTCTATTTAATATGATTTTGTTGCATAGACTTTAATGTAGAATAATATATTGATATGAAAATATTAATATTTAATATGATTCTGTTGCATAGACTTTAATGTAGAGTAATATATTGATATGAAAATATTTCTATTTAATATGATTCTATTGCATAGACTTTAATGTAGAATAATATATTGATAAGAAAATATTGATATTTAATATTATTTTATAGGCCTATTTCTGTCCAATTTTTGTGTTACTTTAAATAAAAGTGTGGTTAATTTAATTTTCAGATTCAGTTATTGAGTTTAATTAAATTTCAATAATACAATTATACAAAAAACAAAAAAACAAACTTAAAATAACAAATATATACATATAAATTAAAAATTTATTTATTTAAATTTTCGCTTTCTGTTTAATTAGCGTGATTTCAAATGAGCTTCACATTGGCCACCAGAATTTGCACGTAAATGTTTATTAATATGACAGAAAACCAGCTCCAGCTTTAGCGATGGTCTTTTGGATCAGATGAACGGAGATGTGCAATTAGCCTTCAAAAGCCAGGATCTTATGACTGAGCATGTCACATATTACTGGATTAGAGGAGTCCCGCAGGATCAAGCGAAGCAATGGATTTATTTTCGTAAACACGGGCCAGAGAACCAGATGTTCAACCTTGGGAATTAGCTTCTAGTGGACTTCTGAGAAGGAGGATTGTTGTGTGCAACATGAGAAGTAAATAAACTCGCATTGGAGGGAATCATAATCATATGCGAGAGAGAAATCTAATCAGCAGGGGAAAATAGGTGTCTTCAGGTCAACACATGCATGAACGTTCATGTTTCCCACTGAACTGATTTATTTCTGATGACAATATAACAAATGATCATTTTTATGCCAAGTTGACTATCTGTGGTAACATTCAGTCACTACTGCGGCACCGCCCCCCACTGTCATTTAGATTTTTTTATATACATATATATATATATATATATATAAAATCATTTAGTTCAATTTAGTGCCAGACCGATATTATCGGCCGATATTAGACATTTTCCAAACTATCGGTGTCGGCAGTTATAATGGAGGATAAATGAATATTTCAAAAATAAAATAAAAACGGACGAAACACGCTTGAACCATGTCACGAGTGTTGGAGTTGTATAGTTTGTCCACCAGAGGGCGCTCTACACCGTCCCTGTTGGCAACACTCGTTTATAACGCGCCACATACTGTTTTGTTGCGCGCCTCTGAAAATAAATCAATAATAATATCGGCCGATATGTCGGATTTTTAAACCAGCAAATATTTGTATCGGTATCGGCCTTCAAAATCTTTTTTCGGTCGGGCTCTAGTTCAGTTAGGAAACGGACACTATTAAACCGAACACGTCTGCTTAATAAATCGTGAGCCGAACGAGAGTCGCTGCAACAGGAGCTGACTGATAAGACGTTAGCGAAACGTAAAAGCGCCTATTTCAGTGGATTTTTCACTGCATTGTTTTGTGTTTTGATTTTCGTTAAGAATAATAGGTTAACGAACTAACCATTCAAGTAATCCACCCCGAAATGGCGCTATCGCGATTTGGCTTTAATATCGTGATTTGGCTTCATGCGATTATGAAATCGCTAAAGTGATTTTTTTTTTAAATGAAATAAAATATATGCAGTTGTTTCATATTACATGGATATAGTTGTGGTGTGTGAACTCTGCTGTTCTTTTATATTGAGAATGATTTTTTTAAAATTTAGCGTTATAGTCATCATCCTAGATGTGAGCAGGCCTTTAAACAGACTTCATTTGAACTAGAGCCAGACCGATATATCAGCCGATATTAGGCATTTTCCAATCTATCGGTATCGGCAGTTATAATGGCCGATAAATGAATATTTCAAAAATAAAATAAAAACGGACGAAACACGCTTGAACCATGTCATGAGTGTTGGAGTTGTATAGTTTGTCCACCAGAGGGCGCTCTACACCGTCCCTGTTGGAAACACTCCTTGAGTTGGTCACGAAAATAACAATTAAAAGATCATCCCCATCAGTTCTCTAAACTCAAATAAGCAGGACAAAATTTGTGACTATCATGTCCAGTTTAAAAATAAATAAATAAATAAAATATCGGCCGATATATCGGATTTTAAAACCCAAAAATATTTGTATTGGTCTCGGCCTTCAAAATCCTTTATCGGTCAGGCTCTAATAAATATCGGTATCAGCTATAACAGCAATATTAATATCGGTTATCGGTATCGGCCGCAATTTTCACATCGGTGCATCACTATAACGAATTAATTCAGTATTTTCTGTGTAATGACATTCCAAATACGAATAATGAAATGCTACAGGTATTTAGAGCCAGACCGATATTATCGGCCGATATTAGGCATTTTCCAAACTATCGGTATCGGCAGTTATAATGGCCGATAAATGAATATTTCAAAAATAAAATAAAAATGGACGAATCGTGCTTCAACCATGTCATGAGTGTTGGAGTTGTATAGTTTGTCCACCAGAGGGCGCTCTACACCGTCCCTGTTGGAAACACGCACCACATATCCTGCAACCTGCTGATCCAGCCAGAGTCGGGCAGAGAGAACCAGTTAAAAACTCATAATTAATTAATTAAAACTCATAATTAACTACAAATAACTAATGTTAGGGAAATCATTTAATATTTTGTTGTGTGTTTCTGAAATAAATAAAAAAAATAATAATAATATCGGCCGATATATCGGATTTTAAAACCCACAAATATTTGTATCGGTATCGGCCTTCAAAATCCTTTATCGGTCGGGCTCTAGTATTAACTACTGAAGTTTTGACATCTTGATGACCCGGCCTAAACATCAGCACCGCCACAGGATCAGAGGAAGTTCAGGAGGAATAAATAAAGATCTGTTTCTAATCATAATCTCATGCCGCCACTTACTGTCCGCAGAACTTGCCCAAAAAAACATGATAATGATCTTGAACAACATTCAGTCCAGCCATACGTCCCAATCCCCGCCAAGATGTCCAGACACCAGGGCCTTATGAAAGTCTCTTTCATGCAAAGACATCTGATTCATTCTAAGGCATAACCCCAAATCAAGCAGGTCCTAGACTATAGTTTAAATTAAATTAATATTTTTATTCAGCACGGATGTATAAAATTGATCGAATGTGACTGTTGTATATAATGTTACAAAATATTCTATTTTAAATAAATTTGCTGTTCTTTTGAACTTTCTATTCATCAAAGAATCCTGAAAAAGTCAGTTTTCATCATCGATAATAATCATAAATGTGTCTTGAGCATCAGATCCTCATATTAGAGTGATTTCTGAAGGATCATGTGACACTGAAGCTGAAAATCACAGGAATAAATTACACTTTACTGTATATTCACATAGAAAACAGATGATATACATTATATATCATATTACATTATATTTGTATATTTATTTTTTTTAATTATTTTTACAATTAATTTTTATCTCTTCATCATTATATATTTAATTAATTTATTAATATCAGCTATTTATGTATTTATTTTATAAATTTATTAATATCAAATTTGTAATTCTAATCTATTTCTCGAACCTTTTTAATATTTGTTTTACACTGTTTTTCTCTTAACATATCTACTTTAATTTTATATTTACTTGGGGACATTTAATATTCAACAATATTATTGATCTGTGTTGTATTATTGATCATTCATATTTAAGTTAGACATTTTATGTTCTTTTTAACTCAAAAAAGTACTGATTTATTTTGATTTAATGTACATGTATTTGTTTATTTACTCATTTATTTGCTTATTTACTTTAATTTAATTATGTATTTTAATGCATATATATTATTTGTTTACAATTACATTTTATTGCACTTTTTCTTTAAGCATTTCCACACACTTTTGAGAGCCCAGTTTGAAAACTCCAGCACTAAATCACAGTCCAGGATTGCAAAACCTCCATCTGAAAAACACTGTTGACTATTTCTCCATTAAACAAGTTAATTTAATCAAGCTTTGGTTGATTATCTGTTCCTGTGGTATTCACAGAGTCTTAAAAAACTAATCACAGAACTTCATACGTTATAATCAGCCGTATCACAGCATTAGTTACTCATTTATCCAGCATGCCTCCGAGAACAAACCTCCATTTAGCTATTGTAAAACACTCCCAAATATAATCCCTAATATAATAATTAGCCTACATAAAGGTTATAAATAATCCATTCCTACGTATTATTACCATCTGATACCATCATTGCACAAAAACCTCCTGAAAAGTGTACAAAGAAAAGCAAAAAAAAAAAAAAAAAAAAAAATATATATATATATAGGCCTTCGTGTATATATATATACATATATATATATATATATAAATAAAACATTAAAACAAATTTTAAAAATGTTTAAAGAATAATACTGTGATTAGTTATTAATTAATCTATTAAGAGTAATTCATTCAATTACATTAAAATAAACAAAAGATGATTAATACATATATAAATAAAAAGTAGATAAAAATTTACTAAACAAATAGGCGGAAATAAAATAAACAAAATCCAACATTTGACTGAAATATATAATAACATTAAAATAAATAAGTTCAATTCAATTCACGTTTATTTCTATAGCACTTTTCAAACATCACTTAAATAAATTAGTTCAATAAAAAAATATAATTCAAATAGTAGAAATAATTAAACTATTAAACAGATTAAATTAGATTAAAATCAATAAAATCTGACGAATATAAATAGAACAAACAGATTAGAGTAGTAGATTAAAATTAAATAAACAATACATCTAACAGTATTACAATAGTGAGAAAAACACTACTTTATGTTTATTAAGAGATGGATGACTTTTACAAGAGATAGACGAGAAGCTATCAGATGTGCAGAGCTACTGTACTTTGATATATAACGTTACCTTCGTAATAAAATACCTTCACTACCCCATAAGGAAGTACCATGGTACATTCATAAATAAACATGGCAGTACCATGAGACCTGAAAAATAAATTGGCTTTCAAAAAGGTTATTTTTAAAAGTACCATGCACATATTATGGTACATAAAATGCTATTTCATACGGAAGTACTACCTGAAGTGTACGACACAGTAACAGCACTTTAATTCAAAGGTTTTTCTTTATTAACGCATCCACGTAAGCACTGGACAGCTACATTTCAGCACTTTTCCCCTTAAAATGAAGTGACAGTGTTAAACAACCCTGACAATAGAAACCAAATCGACGCCAGGTCCAGTCGCCTCCCTGCTCACTGTGTGTTGAGACCGGGACGCGCGAGCAGGAGCGTCCGCTTGTCAGTTAATCGAGCTCGGGGATCCAACGCGGCCCGTACCGCTTTTCTGCATAATAGCGTGACAAAACCCGCTTACACGTTAGCAGAACCCGCTGAATGTCCGGGTTACTCCCTTACCTTTGAATTTCAGGTCGTTCGGAGGGTCTAAGACGAGGATTTGCTCCAGTTTGGACATGTTTCTGGCCGGGAAGGTGACGGTTGGTTCCGGAGGTCAATCCCAAACCCTTCCACTGAGTCACTCAGAGAGCGCGCCGGCGGCGAGAGTGCGCAGCGCGTTCCCACGTCGAAGCGCGGGGCGGTCTGTTCGCGTTCTGTTAATCCATCGTTGTTGTTGTTTTTTACTAAACTTAATTTGTTAGGTCCATATTGGTAAATAAATTCAATATAAGCTGTAATTTCTGCCCCGTGGCCTTTGTACCCAAAACATTATCCCAGTTAAACGTTTAGAAAGTCAAAATTATGACATACCAATTCATGATTGAGAATAAAAATCGAAATTATGGCATACTAGCACTTTGGAAAGACTTTAAGGATAAGTCGAAATTATGAGATATTCACATGCCATTATTATGACTTTTTATGACATGATTTCATAACTATGATTATGACTATAAACTATGACAAATTTATAGTGTTTATAGTCCATTGTTAATGCCTAAAAGTAATTATTCACCAAATTATGTTTTTTTTTTTTTGTTTGTTTTTTAAGCTGCGTGACAGGACATCTCTTCCTGTTTTTTTGCGTGACAGGACTTTTTTAATTTAATTTTTTTATTGAATGTCAGTCACATTACAAATAATAAACATGACAATAATCCAACATATAGTGCACAAATATCAAACAAATATTGACTACAGCAAAATTTACGGTGCAATTTGCGTGACAGGACCTTTGTTTGTGAAACGTGTCATGACGTCGCTCTTGCGTCATCAGGCTGCGTCGCTTCCCGCGTACACATGTGAGCAGCAGAAGCCAAGCACACTGGTAAGACTCAATATTGTACTATTTGTGTTTTTTGTGCTTATGGCATTTTTTTTGCACGATTGACACTGCAATAATTGATCGTGCTGATTAATCTGGTGGCTTAAGCGTTTGTCGCGCGTATTATTGTCAACTATTTTTGCGTGTTTATTGATTGCAACAAAACAGGACCATCGTTATAATAACATGGTGATTTGTACTATTACCATTGTTGTGTTAGTGGTATACTTTGAAAGACCATGGAAAATACCGTTTTAAATACTAAATAAACAAATCAAAATACTATGGAAGACCCGAACCACAAAGTAAATAGCCTACAAATGGCATTCTTTAGTAAATGTAAAAGAGTGACACAAAATATCATTATTATCGTAAGAAATGTCTAAATTATTACACGCTACACCACAACGGTGATATTATGACTTTCTATGTCATAATTAAGACTTTTATGTCATTAGTATGATTATTTTATGTCATATTTTTATCTTTTACCTCAGTATATTTATTTATAGAAACATGTGTTTCTTATGTGACGTGACGGAAATGTGCTGCCATAAAGTGTCACAGTTTTGTTGTTGTTGTTTTGGACTTTTACCATTACGATGCCATATTTCTATAGTATTATGTGAAAATATGAATATGATAATGTAAATATTGTACAATAACAACAAAAATCCTGTAGCAGTGCCATATTAATACCATCATAATGCATTGTAAGGAAGTTTCCTCAGATAGTCATCAAATGTATTTTTAGGCGTGAGATCAAGGCGATGCTTGAGAAGATGGAAGCCAAAGGTCGAAGGTCATTAAAGGGTAAACCGAAGGGTCATAAACGGGCCGCTCAGGGGAAGACCGGTGACGGCGGGGTGAAGAAGCAGCGGCTCGACGGTGGGACGGTCAGTTACTTTCGGCGCGTCAGTGACCGGCTGAAGGAGGGATTCACCGATGAGGAGGACAAAGGTGAGGAGAACGAGAGAAACCGTCTTCCCTCAATCTAGTGTTGACAGAAGTACCGAAATCGATCATTCTAGCCAATCACAGACATATCCGATGAGCTCTTGAACACAGCGGCCAATCAGAGGAGTTTATGATTGCGTTCAAAGCAATGTCAGAATCTCACTTTATAAAAATTTCATTAACGAAGACGGTACGTCTGACAACACTCTTCCCTCGGGTCATGTTGTCCAGGTGTGTGTCCAGGTGTGTGTTGTGTGTCATGACAGGTGTGTTGTTGTGTGTCTAGGTGTGTTGTTGTGTGTCCAGGTGTGTTGTTGTGTGTCATGACAGGTGTGTTGTTGTGTGTCCAGGTGTGTCCAGGTGTGTTGTTGTGTGTCCAGGTGTGTTGTTGTGTGTTCAGGTGTGTGTTGTGTGTCATGACAGGTGTGTTGTTGTGTGTCCAGGTGTGTCCAGGTGTGTTGTTGTGTGTTCAGGGGCTCGTTCTTCGTACGTCGCTAACTCAGTTAGCTGGATTTGATTGTTGGCGATTTGCCATGATCTTGGATCGTTTGGTTCTTCGAAGCTCATCCTGGACTTGCTGTCATAGCAACAGGTCCGTCAGCTTGAACCTGCTCGCGAGCAGGCTTATTTCACGTAAACAGGATTAGATCGCCACTGACAAGGGGAAGTCCTTTAGCGCAGCGCGATAGTGTAGCCTAATTTCTGACATTTATTTATTTATTTCTCGGGAAACGACGTTGTGAGGGTGTCGTTTAATACATTATTATTTTGTTGTATATGCAAATTGATATTCGATTCGATGTCGGGCTCTTAGTTTTTAATTTATTTTTATTATTTTTTTTTTTTGCCAACTTATAATTTTTAATGAAGATAATGCAATCATGATGACCATGCCGATTATGATTTACAATTCCTCAGGCTTAATTTATGTGATTGGTGCCATACACTGTAGACTACACACATGTTCCCATCAAGGCCTGAATGAAGGGATTTTGTGAGCAGAAGGGGGACTTACAATGTAAATGTGCAGCCAAGTTCCTATTACAATTTTTTAATATTCCAGATTAGTAATATTATGTCAATTTCTTTTAAAGGCAGTTGACTGAGTAAAATCTCTTAGATGGTGTGTGTGACCATGTTCCAAATCACAAACCAGTGTGTAGCCTAATCAAAATGGCCAGGATCTGTGCATGACTCAAGAATTTTAAGAGATTCACATTTATAAACATTATTTGAACATGGTAAGGAATTATAAATATCAAACTCACGGTATTACACACTTATGCTGAGAACTGCATTTTTCCATCATACAGGTGATTACAACAGGATCCTGCATGGAGACAGGTGTTTTATGACCCCATTCCCTGACCCAAACCCCAGACCAGTTACAATGCAGCTCTAGGACAAGGGCACACAATGACATAAGCTTTGGCCAACTAAAGGGAAGATTTCAGGGTCTGAGAAGCCTAAGGGTTGCACCTGACAGGGCCTTTGACATTGCATGTGCCATATTACACTGCCAACATCAGAAAAAGACAAAAATGTTTAATTAAACCTAAAATAAAAGAAGACAAATTTGCTAAACTGTATTTGCTTAGAGTTTTATTTCAATAGTTCTTTGTAAAGAAAAGCCAGTTATTCAGTCATCTTTTTAAAAGAGATATTAGGCTATGCAAGGTCAACAATAGTACTCTGTGTGAAATAGTGTATTTTACTCTGAAGTTTATTTTGAGTTTAAGTTTATTTTTTAACTCTTTTTCTAGTGCATTCTTTTCTTAGTCAAGTTCTATTTCTCCCCCTGATTTTTGTTTTTTCTAAACATTCTATTTTCTGTTGAAGACTCATATAGGGAACTAATTTCACCCAGTGTCGTTGTGTCACACATGCCTCATGCAACAAATAAAAAGGAAACGTTGTCTCTACACTGCCCACCCCTGCATCACTGCTGTGTGCAGACTCTTCTGTAGGCCTCTACATGTGGACTCCTGTCAGAAATAATAGGCATAGGCACAAGTATAAATCAATTAAATTAAAGTTCTTCCTCTAAAGGACAGTCATCTCAGAAGTTTTCTTCACTCTCCAGTGCAATGTGTTTAATAACTCATGGCAAAATATTTTTACATTAACATAAGTTTATCAGTTTTTACTTTCACGAGACAAAGCAATGTATTATTTAAGATTTAACAGTTGAAATGACTAAACCAGCCAATTTGGATTATAGGTCTATGGTCTACTTAATTTAATACAGTAACACATTATTTCACAGTGTACAAAGATAATTTAAATCTCATTTCCCAGTGATGAAGGTGTTGCTGCTACTGGTCCCTGATGTGGGTCTGGAAGAGCTGAACCCAGGGATGTCCTTCACAACAGGGCAATTCACATTCAACCCAAGGGTCAGCTCTTCTGCCAGGGTCAGTAGCATCATTATTATTTTTTTCTCAGCCTTTTTCCTGGTTGCTTTTATAAACAGACAATCATTTATTTAACAGTACCTTTTTAAAAGAGACTATAGGCCTATAAGGTAAAATTACCATTAAGTAGAATATTTTTGTACTTCACTTTCACCATGTCCATTATTATAGTGTGGTGACGACATTACAATGAACAAAGTAATTATGAAATTATGAAAATAAAAATAAAATAATAAAAATAAGTAATTAAAACATCTAACATGGCCACCACAAACGCATTTAATTTGTCTTCTACTTTTGCCAGCACTCTCTCCTGGCTTTTGCACACTTTGAGGTGTTCCTGGCGTTTTAATTAAAAACTGAAATTCTGCATAACCTTGCATTAAAAGCTCTTTCTCTGCTTGTGAGAAAAACTGGGCGTGTTCTTTGGCCATGTTGAACAGCCAATAGCAGCGCTGCTGATCACTGGTTCTGCTATCGATACATGTCCCCTTTTAAACCAACGCGAGAACGCGCAGTTATCTCAGATAACTCAATCCAGCGATACTAATCATAAACAACAGGTGTGTTCGAAGAACCCAATTAGCCGGATCATGATTAGCACGATGATATCATCTTAGATCTCTCATTTGATCTCGGATGTTTTAAGCAACGTACGAAGAACGAGCCCCAGGTGTGTGTTGTGTGTCATGACAGGTGTGTTGTTGTGTGTGTTGTTGTGTGTCCAGGTGTGTCCAGGTGTGTTGTTGTGTGTCCAGGTGTGTTGTTGTGTGTCCAGGTGTGTTGTTGTGTGTCCAGGTGTGTTGTTGTGTGTCCAGGTGTGTTGTTGTGTGTCCAGGTGTGTTGTTGTGTGTTCAGGTGTGTGTTTTGTGTCATGACAGGTGTGTGTTGTGTGTTCAGGTGTGTGTTGTGTGTTCAGGTGTGTGTTCAGGTGTGTGTTGTGTGTTCAGGTGTGTGTTGTGTGTTCAGGTGTGTCCATGTGTGTTCAGGTGTGTGTTCAGGTGTGTGTTGTGTGTTCAGGTGTGTGTTGTGTGTCCAGGTGTGTCCGTGTGTGTTCAGGTGTGTGTTGTGTGTCCGTGTGTGTTCAGGTGTGTGTTCAGGTGTGTTCAGGTGTGTGTTGTGTGTCCGTGTGTGTTCAGGTGTGTTCAGGTGTGTGGTGTGTGTTCAGGTGTGTGTTCAGGTGTGTTCAGGTGTGTGTTGTGTGTCCGTGTGTGTTCAGGTGTGTTCAGGTGTTTGTTCAGGTGTGTGTTGTGTGTGTTCAGGTGTGTGTTGTGTGTTCAGGTGTGTGTTGTGTGTCCATGTGTGTTCAGGTGTGTGTTCAGGTGTGCGTTGTGTGTTCAGGTGTGTTCAGGTGTGTGTTGTGTGTGTTCAGGTGTGTTCAGGTGTGTGTTGTGTGTCCGTGTGTGTTCAGGTGTGTGTTCAGGTGTGTTCAGGTGTGTGTTGTGTGTTCAGGTGTGTGTTCAGGTGTGTGTTCAGGTGTGTTCAGGTGTGTTGTTGTGTGTGTTGTGTGTTCAGGTGTGTGTCCAGGTGTGTGTTGTGTGTTCAGGTGTGTGTTGTGTGTGTGTTCAGGTGTGTGTTGTGTGTGTGTTCAGGTGTGTGTTGTGTGTCCAGGTGTGTGTTGTGTGTTCAGGTGTGTGTTGTGTGTTCAGGTGTGTGTTGTGTGTCCAGGTGTGTGTTGTGTGTTCAGGTGTGTGTTGTGTGTTCAGGTGTGTCCAGGTGTGTTCAGGTGTGTGTTGTGTGTCCAGGTGTGTGTTCAGGTGTGTGTTGTGTGTCCCGACAGGTGTGTTTGTGGAGAACGTGCTGTCGGAGGTGAAAGGGCGTGCTCGTCTCGTTGCCATGGATATGACGGGCAGTCTGGTTCTGGAGGGTCTGCTGGCGCTGGCCAGTCCGGCTCAGGTCGCAGAAGTGCTGGAGGAACTGGGAGGAGAGACGGGGTCAGAGTTCACAGCCGTGGCGTGTGATCAGTGTGGAGGTCATGTGATGGAGAGCGCAGTGAGACAGGCGCACAGGTGGTCAGGTGAGCGCACACAAGTCCAGCGTTTAATGGTGTGTGTGTGGTGTTTTAATACGCTTTAACACACACCGTGTGTAAGTTCATAAGTCGACAGCATATAGACCAAAGCCACTGTTTCTGCTGTAAAGGTGGGCATTTTAACATGCGGGTCTATGGGACTGCAGCGCCTCTAGTGGCCCGTGGAGGAACTGCAGGTTAACTCACTCGGCTAATTCCCGTGGGTTTCCTGGGTGTTTGTGTGTGACAGTGTCTCCTCATCTCATGTTCCTCCACAGAGGAGAAGTGTGACGTCACAGAGGCCGAAGAGGAGCATTGTGGGCCGTTGGAGGCTCAGGTGCAGCGTGTGAGTGGAGTGGTCCGGGAGAACCTGGTGGCGTTCGCTCAGGATCCGTACGGATCGCATCTGCTCCGGACACTCGTGCAGGTGCTCAGCGGATGCCTGACCCGGGACACGCCCGGCGCTCAGAAAGGTCAGAAACACCTTCAGCTGCTGGTTTCCAGAAACGTCTCTGTCTTCTTCATCTCCAGATCGGATCGTTTATACTCTGTTTAATGTGTTTTCAGCCAAGAAGGACAGACGATGTGAGAGTGAGTTGGTGGATTTTGAGATTCCCGCATCGTTCTGGTGGGAGCTGAAGCATCTGGCCGAGCGTCTGATGGACAACATTAACGGTATCGTTTTCCTAACAGCGTTTTCAACTTAAATTAATGGCAACTAGCTGAAAATAAATAAATAAATTATAAATATTTAAATTTTATTTTTTATTTTATTTTAATTTTTTATTTTATTTTTTATTTTAATTTTATTTTATTTTAATTATATTTATATTTAAATTTTATTTTATGTTAACATTTTTTATGGTTACACTTAGCTGAAAATAAATAAATTATAAATATATAAATATTTAAATTTTATATTTTATTTTATTTTGAATTTTTTATTTTATTTTTTATTTTAAAATTTTATTTAATTTTAAATATTTATTTAAATTATATTTATATTTAAATTTTATTTTATGGTAACACTTTTTATGGTTTTAATTAACTGCAATAACCCTGCACTATAATTGCAATATTATGTTTTTTATATATATTTATTTTTTATTTGTGTTTATAAAGTTTAGTTCAATTTTCATTTTTAGTTTTGATTTTCAGTTAATAATTTTAGTGCTTCAGTTGTTTTGTTTTTGTTTTTTTTACTGATACTAATTATTTACATGTTTATGTGCTCGATTACCGATAGTCAGAACTGATATTTTCTCTATTTCTAAAGCAACATTTCTAATTTTCATTTAGCTTTTGATCTAATATTTATACTAGGGCTGGGAAACGATTAATCGCATGCAAAATAAAAGTTTGTGTTAACATAACATGTGTGTGTGTAGTGTGTATAATTATTTTGTATATATAAATACACACACATTTAAGAAATATTTGCATGTATATACTTTATATATATTTATACAAAATTAATATTATACATAAATATAAATATTTGATATATTAATAACACATTTCTCTTAAATATATACATGCATATGTGTGTATTTATATATACTAAATAATTATACACACTACACACACATATATTATGTAAACACAAACTTTTATTTTGGATGCGATTAATTAGTAATTAATCGTTTCCCAGCCCTAATTTATACTTTATTTTATTTCAACTTTATTTCAATTAATATTTTTAATAGGTGCAATTTTAGTTAATGCATCAAGGTAAACTAAAGGCAGCTAGCTGACTAATTTAGCTAATAATTTCAATTTTATTTCAGTCAATGCTTATTTTATTAAATAACAAATGTTTTTTTTTAGCTTAATTGGAATAACCCTGCATTGTAAATGCTATGTTAATGTCTATATAGTTTTTATTAATTTTATTTTAAGTTTTGGTTCTTTTAGGACATCATGTGTTTTTATTTTAGTTTTAGTAGTATTTTGAATTAGTGTTTTAGTTAATTTTAGTAAAAGTTTTTGAATTTTCGTTATGTGCTTTTTGTATTAAAAAAAATAAGGTTTAGTTTCAGTTTTCAGTCTCAGATAATAATTTTAGTGCTTCAACTATTGCCGACTAGAGATGGACCGATATTGTTATTTTATTACCGATACCAATTATTTAAATGTTCATGTGCCCGATTACCGATATTCAGAACCGATATTTATTTACTTTATTTCTGTTAATTATATTTTAAATTAATTTTAATTTAATTATATTTGCTGTTTAAAAAAATTATATTTGCTATTAAAAAAAACGATACCCAATTATGGGAAAATGCTTGAATATCGGTAAAAGAGATTATCGGTAGATCTCTATTGCCAAGGCAACATTTCTTATTTTTGTTGAGTTTCTCTATCTAATATTTACATTTTATTTTAGCTTTATTTCAGTTGTAATTTTAGTTAATGCATCAAGTTAAACTAAAGGCAACTGTCTCAGATAAATAAATAGTAAAAAAAAATTAAAAATTTAAAACTTTAAATACTTGAAATAAAATAAAAATTAACTGAAATAAATTTAATAAATATATATATATATATATATAAATTACATTTTATTTCAGTTAACTTTTATTTTATTTCAAGTATTTCATGTGTTATAACCTTGCATTATATTTCTATATTTTCTTAAATTCTACTTTAAATTCTCAGTGATGTTTAACTGTTTTCTTCGAGTCACACGCTGATGTCGCACTTGTTCGCAGTGTTCGTGTCGAATCTGACCGCCTGCGCTGCTCTCCAAACTCTGCTGACGGTGTGCCACCGGAAGAGACCCAAACTCTGCACTAAGCTCAACAAGAGCATCATGGGATACCTGACGTCACTCAGCTCGGCTCCTGGAGTCAGGTGAGGCCAGTGTTCATTTCGCTGACGGATCATTTTCAAATTTCGTTATCGTTTTCAAAAATGTTGACTGACCCGTTGTCCTAACCAGATGCGATACGATTCCAGCGATAAACGCGACACGTTAAAATCAATCGAACCCCACAGCCAATCAGAGCAGCGTGTGGGCGGAGCATAGACTGTAAAAAAAGATGGACGACGCCCCCTCGCTCTTTTCCATCAGAGAGAACTGAGGCCGCCAGTGTCTCGATATGGCGCTGACATCTCGAACTTGAGTCTGCGCACTTGCGTGTTTGGGGACCAGTCATGCGCAGTCGTGAGCAGGAAGTAAAGCTGCGAAATCAAGGCCCCGCCCTCATTCTCGCTGAATCAAACGCAAGCACACGCCCCGCACTTTCATTAAGTTGCCTCTGTCTGCTTCGTTCCTGTCCAATGATGTCTGCCGATTGCAGAACCTTGTTAAAATAAGGTAAATACAACTACTAACCACATAATCAACATTATTAAAAAACGTTCGCTGGTGCTTCAGTGACTACCTCGCACAGAGAACCTGTCAATCACAGCTGTCAATCATGATGTCAGAGCACCGTTATTGTATCATCACATAACTAACTAAAAACAAACTTATTTTAAAAACGAACACTTGAAATTACATAAACGTGATATAAACTACAGTAAATGACAGAAACTATCTTTGGAAAAAGGATATGTGAAGTGTAATTTAATTGTTTAGTTGGTCTCGCGTCCCATTGAATAACATGGGGAGGCGGGGATTATGAGCTATACTAGGACCAGTCACAGGGGGGCGATCGAGACGTTTTGGCTTCACTTTTGAGGGCTGGTGCGGCACGCTTGGGGCGGAGTCTCGCGGCACCACAGAGTCATCCTGACGGCACTCCCAGTACATAATCACTGATTCAATGCGCTCTAGCTAGAAAATTTTGTATAAAAGCATGACCTTTTTTTGAGTCGGGGATGAAGTATGACGTCTGCCATCTAGTGGAGTGGAGGACAAGCGAAATTTGACACCCAATTTGACAAAATTGGCCGTTTTATTCAGTGTTGAGTTAACTCTACTGTGGCGCCTAGAGGGTTAAGTTCATCGAAATTTAAAAAAATTGAGTTGATATAATGAAGGAGATTGGTTTAATCAACAGAAACTCAATATATGATGTCATCTGATCCACAAATTATTACGTTGATTTGATTAAAGAAAAAAGCAGTGATAACAAATGATGTAAATCATCGTGTGTGTGTGTGTGTGTGTGTGTGTTGAGTTGTGACTCGTTACTGTTTCCGCTTCAGTCCTCTCCTGGTGTTTATGAAGGACCCGTCCGGGAGCCATCTCCTCCAGAAGATCTTCAAGTTCTCCCAGAAGGCTTTGCTGCGAGACGTTTACAGGAACCACCTGAGATCTCAGCTGATGCCTCTGGCTCTCCATCCCATCGCTAACTTCCCCATCCAGAGCCTGATCTCGGCCGCCACACCCTTCAAACTGGTGATGCTTTCTTTACCAGCACTACTGGTGTTTCTTGATCTTCTTTCCAGGGTTCCTGCAGATCCTTAAGTCTTAAATTAGATTTTTTGTTGTTTTATTTAAAGGGATAGAGCACCCAAAAATGAAGTCAAGCCTTCTTAGGTGTAGAAGATACCTTCACTTTTATGATGTTCTTCTTTCACTTTTATGATGATAGATGCACTTTTATGATGATAGATGCACTTTTATGATGGACAGATGCACTTTTATGATGGACAGATGCACTTTTATGATGATAGATGCACTTTTATGATGGATAGATGCACTTTTATGATGATAGATGCACTTTTATGATGACAGATGCACTTTTATGATGATAGATGCACTTTTATGATGGACAGATGCACTTTTATGATGGACAGATGCACTTTTATGATGATAGATGCACTTTTATGATGATAGATGCACTTTTATGATGATAGATGCACTTTTATGATGGACAGATGCACTTTTATGATGGATAGATGCACTTTTATGATGGACAGATGCACTTTTATGATGATAGATGCACTTTTATGATGGACAGATGCACTTTTATGATGGATAGATGCACTTTTATGATGATAGATGCACTTTTATGATGATAGATGCACTTTATGATGGACAGATGCACTTTTATGATGGATAGATGCACTTTTATGATGGATAGATGCACTTTTATGATGATAGATGCACTTTTATGATGGATAGATGCACTTTTATGATGATAGATGCACTTTTATGATGGACAGATGTACTTTTATGATGGACAGATGCACTTTTATGATGATAGATGCACTTTATGATGGACAGATGCACTTTTATGATGGATAGATGCACTTTTATGATGGATAGATGCACTTTTATGATGATAGATGCACTTTTATGATGGACAGATGCACTTTTATGATGAACAGATGCACTTTTATGATGGACAGATGCACTTTTATGATGGACAGATGCACTTTTATGATGGACAGATGCACTTTTATGATGAACAGATGCACTTTTATGATAGACAGATGCACTTTTATGATAGATGCACTTTTATGACGGACAGATGCATTCTTATGATGGATAGATGCACTTTTATGATGGACAGATGCACTTTTATGATGGACAGATGCACTTTTATGATGGATAGATGCACTTTTATGATGATAGATGCACTTTTATGATGATAGATGCACTTTATGATGGACAGATGCACTTTTATGATGGATAGATGCACTTTTATGATGGATAGATGCACTTTTATGATGATAGATGCACTTTTATGATGGATAGATGCACTTTTATGATGATAGATGCACTTTTATGATGGACAGATGTACTTTTATGATGGACAGATGCACTTTTATGATGATAGATGCACTTTATGATGGACAGATGCACTTTTATGATGGATAGATGCACTTTTATGATGGATAGATGCACTTTTATGATGATAGATGCACTTTTATGATGGACAGATGCACTTTTATGATGAACAGATGCACTTTTATGATGGACAGATGCACTTTTATGATGGACAGATGCACTTTTATGATGGACAGATGCACTTTTATGATGAACAGATGCACTTTTATGATGGACAGATGCACTTTTATGATAGATGCACTTTTATGACGGACAGATGCATTCTTATGATGGATAGATGCACTTTTATGATGGACAGATGCACTTTTATGATGGATAGATGCACTTTTATGAGTGAATTCTTTTGCAGAAACCATGTAAATCCTTTAACATGTGCCTCTTATTTCCATGGGCTCAGTTCCTGAAGATCTTCGACGAGTTGATGGAGGGCTTCGAGGCGATCCTCGCGGCGGGGAACCTACCCGTGGTGGTGCAGATGACGGAGAGCTGCGTTCGGTGGGAGGAGCGGCAGGGTGAACTGCTACAGCGCCTCCTGCAGGTCTGTAATTAATATGTCACCTTTAAAACTTAAAAGCCACCTTAAAAGTATGTATTTAAAGGGATAGTCCGCACAGAAATGTACCAAACCTTTATGACTTTCGTTCTTCTGCTGAATGCAATATTTTGAATTATCATTTTGGTTCCCATTGACATCCATTAAGACAAACCATACAATGGAAGTCAATGGGAACAGAAAAAAGTTATCCAGAAAGAAATGTTTCATCTGGTGTTTCATTAAAAAATGTTAAACTCAATTTCCCATCAGGCCTTTCACTGCAGTGAACCAGCGTCTCTGCAAGTTTCTTGTCTGCCTCTGTTTCTGTCCTTCCTGACGTATGAAGTGTATTACAACACCGAGCCAGCAGAGGGCGACGCCGTCACACAGGTGAGTCTGCATATAGTGTGCATTATGGGAACTTTTAGCAAATGCCTTGTCCAAACACACACACTTGCGTTTTTTTCTCTTGACCACTTGTCTTTTTCTACTTGTATTACAACAACTAGCCAGCAGAGGGCGACGCCGTCACACAGGTGAGTCTGCATACAGTGACCACTTACTCTTGACCACTTGTCTTTTTCTACTTGCATGATGTTTTTTTCCTCTATTTGGCTTTTGATTAATTTATGGGACATACTTGCAAAAAATACAAGTCCTTCTATTTATTATATTTTCGATACTTTGCATTTTAAAATAATCTTTCACATATCTGTTCAGGAGTCGCTGTGTAACTAACAGAAAACACATTTAAAATTGTGGTGCTTCTAATTAAAAATTTACAAAATAGGCTTACACACACCACACTCATCTTTGCACCAATAAAATGTGCAACCCTTTGTTTTTACTACCAAATTATATGTATCTAATTCATTTAAATTACAGTCGGGGCACGTGAGTTCCTGAACATAATGCATGATGGGATACGCTTAGCTCTGAGTCATTAGAGATAGTGTGGGTTTAGTGTGCATTAAGGCCACTATGGCATTTTTAAGATCTGCAGTCTTGTGCACTTCCTGTTGCGTGCAGTGCACACACTCTCAAGTGTGCAAGACCCCAAGAAAGCATAAGTGTATTTTATAATGAGGCATGGAATTATTATAACCAATCACATTCAAACTCTTATTGAGAAAAAAATTATAGTTCTCTGGTTCAGGGTTATTATGGTTAACTAAAAGCAAAACTAAACATTTCTGTTCATTGAGATAACGCTGAAAAAGCAGTAAAATTATTAACTTAAATAATAAAAACTAATAAAATGGCAAATCACAAAAAATTAAGCTGAGATTAACATGAAAACTAAAAATAAGCTTATTGAAAGTTAGTTTGTATAAATATGTAGTATGCAACATGTAAAGTGCAGTATGCAGTGTAATATGAAGTAAAGTGCAATATGTACTGTAGTATGCAATATGTAAAGTGCAGTATGCAGTGTAGTATGAAGTAAAGTGCAGTATGTACTGTAGTATGCAATATGTAAAGTGCAGTATGCAGTGTAATATGAAGTAAAGTGCAATATGTACTGTAGTATGCAATATGTAAAGTGCAGTATGCAGTGTAGTATGAAGTAAAGTGCAGTATGTACTGTAGTATGCAATATGTAAAGTGCAGTATGCAGTGTAGTATGAAGTAAAGTGCAGTATGTACTGTAGTATGCAATATGTAAAGTGCAGTATGCAGTGTAATATGAAGTAAAGTGCAGTATGTACTGTAGTATGCAATTTGTAAAGTGCAGTTTAAAGTATGAAGTAAAATGTAGTGTTCAATATGTAAAGTACAGTATGGAGTGTAGTCTCACATGTAAAATTAAGTATAAAGTCAAGTGCAGTATGTAGTGTAGTATGAAGTAAAATGTAGTATGCAATATGTAAAGTGCAGTATGTAAAGTGTAGTATGCTGTAAAGTGCAATATGTATTGTAGTATGATGTAAAATGTAGTATGCTGTATATAAAGTGCAGTATGGAGTGTAGTATCACATATGTAAAGTTAAGTATAAAGTCAAGTGCAGTATGAAGTAAAGTGTAGTATGCAATATGTAAAGTGCAGTATGCCGTTTGTTAAGTGTAATATGCAGTATGTAAACTGCAGTATGCAATATGTAAAGTGCAGCATGTAGTGTAGTATGCAGTATGAAGTTTGTAATGTGTAGTATGCAGTATGTAAAGTGCAGCATGCAATATGTAAAGTGCAGCATGTAGTTTGTAAAGTGCAGTATGTAGTGTAGTGTGCAGTATGTAAAGTGCAGTATGTCGTTTGTAAAGTGTAGTCAGTATGCAGTATGTAAAGTACAGTATGTAGTGTAGTATGCAGCATGTAGTTTGTAAAGTGCAGTATGTAGTGTAGTGTGCAGTATGTAAAGTGCAGTATGTCGTTTGTAAAGTGTAGTCAGTATGCAGTATGTAAAGTGTAGTATGCAGTAAGTAAAGTGTAGTATTCAGTACTTGGTGCAGTAAGTCAAGTGTAGTATTCAGCATTTAGTGCAGTATGTAAAGTGCAGTATGCAGTTTGTAATGTGCAGTAAGTGTAGTATTCAGTATTTAGTGCAGTGTGTAAAGTGTAGTATGCAGTATGTAATGTGCAGCAAGTGTAGTATTCAGTATTTAGTGCAGTGTGTAAAGTGTAGTATGCAGTATGTAATGTGCAGTAAGTGTAGTATTCAGTATTTAGTGCAGTTTGTAAAGTGTAGTATGCAGTATGTAAAGTGCAGTAAGTGTAGTATTCAGTATTTAGTGCAGTTTGTAAAGTGTAGTATGCAGTATGTAAAGTGCAGTATGCAGTTTGTAATGTGCAGTAAGTGTAGTATTCAGTATTTAGTGCAGTGTGTAAAGTGTAGTATGCAGTATGCAGGTGACATGCTCTTGTCTGTGTGCTCAGGCCTCTCCTCAGGCTTTCTCAGTATGTTATTACGGCTCTCGGCTGGTTCAAGCTCTGGCCGGGTTTAAAGAGCGATCGGTTCTGATGAACAGCCTTCATGACCTCTGCCCCCGTGACCTCTTGACCTTCGCCACCGACCCCTTCGGGAGCCACGCGTTTCAGGTGCTGGTGACGCTGGCCAGCGATAAGGGCCGGGGGAAGATGCTGAAGAAGATGGAGGTAAATGCCCTGATGCCCTTTTCACAAGTTCTGTGTGTGTGTGTCCCTTTAAATGCAAATCAGCTGCTGCTCCGGCACAGGGGGCGGAGCTACAAGAGCTTGTGTAGGACGCTCTTGCATAAGAGATTTTTAATCTTGATGTGCTTTCTTTCCTGGTTAAATAAAGGTTATAATAATCTGAATCATCTCTGCTGCAGGACATGTTTGTGGATCTGGCGTGTTCGATGTACGGTAGTCGATTCCTGGAGGCCGTGTGGAACAGCGCCACCATCAGTCAGAGACGGAGAATAGCAGAAAAACTGGGTGAGTTCATCTCGTCAGACTTATCTCGCCGGCTCGTGTACATGCACAGCTTTAGTTTCAGTCGGACTGTTAGCAATGTGTTATATTTTGAACTGGTGGGCCGCTATTTCTGTCATTACATTATTTCTACGCCATTGCGCTATTTTAACGTCATTTCGTTATTTTGATGTCATTACGTTATTTCTCTACGTCATCACGCTATTTCAACGTCATTGCGCTATTTCTACATCATTGCGCTATTTTAACGTCATTTCGTTATTTTGATGTCATTACGTTATTTCTCTACGTCATCACGCTATTTCTACATCATTGTGTTATTTCAACGTCATTACGTTATTTTTACGTTATTTCTACATCATTACGTTATTTCTATCATTACGCTATTTCAACATCATTGCGTTATTTCTACGTCATTACACTATTAACGTCATTACGTTATTTTAACGTCATTATGTTATTTCTACGTCATTACGCTATTTCTACGTCATTGCGCTATTTTAACGTCATTTCGTTATTTTGATGTCATTACGTTATTTCAACGTCATTACATTATTTCTCTACGTCATCACGCTATTTCAACATCATTGCGCTATTTTTACGTCATTGCGCTATTTCTACATCATTGTATTATTTCTACATCATTACGCCATTTCAACGTCATTGGGCTATTTCTACGTCATCAGACTTTTTACGGCATTACGTTATTTCAACGTCATTATGTTATTTCTACGTCATTACGCTATTTCAACGTCATTACGTTATTTTTACGTTATTTCTACATCATTACGCTATTTCTACGTCATTTCAACATCATTGCGCTATTTCTACGTCATTACACTTTTAACGTCATTACGTTATTTTAACGTCATTACTTTATTTCTACTTCATTACGCTATTTCTACGTCATTACGCTACGTCATTATGCTATTTCTACGTCTTTGCATGCGCAGTCCTTTCAGTTTCAGTCGATCAAGTGTTTACATGTTCTGTCGATTGGATCAGAAAAAGGAATAAACCGACCCTTTCAACCGGATCGAAATGTCATTGGGATCGATTAAGGTGATTATATGAAGGCTTTTCAGTACGATTGAGCCGGCAATCCCATTACTTACGGGTTATTTTGTTCGCATGTAAACGTAGCCAGTGTGACGTTGAATTTTTTTTCAGATGGCTTGGGGGAAAAAAAGTCCTGAATTAATATTAATACATTTTTTCACCTGATAACTTGTAAAAAAAAATAAAAAAAAATTTAAAAAATCCTGAATTAATTAATTAATTAATGAGTGAATAATATTTCACCAGATGGCTTAAAAAAATAAAATCCTATAAATAAAATCTTTTATTATTACATTCAAACAGTATATAAAGTTAAAAGTTTCACTCCACAACAAATCAAATTTTAGTAAATGTCAGTATTCAGAACAGGAGATTTAAGTATGTATGTTTCAGTCCCCAGTGAATCTCAGCTTCGAAGCGATCGGTTCGCGAGGCACGTTTGGGCCAAATTCGGCCTGACGTCGTTCCTGAAGCGCCAGGGGGACTGGATGGACGCGCAGACGGGAGAGTCGAAGAAGAGGAAGATGTTCAGGGATATTCTGGAGTGACGAGTTCACAGAGACTGTCCATAATGGATGTTAATCATTCCAGCGGAGCGACCCACGCCATCAGAGAGATGCTTTAGTCATGAGGAAGTTTCATATACTCGTTTTTGAAGATGTATTTTAAATAAAAAAAACATCAAAACATGCTATTATTGCGTTTGTCTGTGCAACACATCTGAATCATGTATGTGACATCATCAGTAACCACAGGCCATAAATCATATCCACTGGATCACTGATCACACTTTCATTTTTACATATTGGAAAAAATTACATTGTTATGTTTGTTTTTCTATGATGTATATTGTGATGTGAATTTTTTTTTCCACAAAAAATAATTTTAATATTATATTTTAATTTTATTTAATTTTTTAAAATTTTATTATGTTTATTTTTTTTAATAATATAATATTAATATTATATAAATAATATTATACCGTATAATGGAATTTTTTTTTTTCATTTTCATAAGTTAGACTTGTTTTTATATGAATTGATTTTTCAAAGGATGACTTGCAAAAAAAAATCTTGAATAAATTTAAATAAATTAGTTTAGATTTTTTTAATCAGATGACATGGGGGAAAAATTAAGAAATTAATGAATTAATTTAATTAATTAATTAATACTTTTGTGTTGAAAGACGACCACAAATTGAAAAATTCCCACACAAAAAAATCACCAGTGTGAATTAAAATGCATTTAATTCATGCTTTTTCACCAGATGAGTTGAATAAGTCTATTTGGAGAATAATTAAACCCCTGTAGTCCCCTTAAAAGAGTGGTTTTATATTCATTGAATTAGCTTTTATCAATAAAGACAGTAAGAATGCTACTCTTGTGCAGAGTTCAGTGCTGTTTTCGTGCACATGCGTCTCCAGAAAGAGGTTTGCGGTTCGGTCCCGCGGAGTGAAGGTCAGGCAGCTGCGATCTCCTCTATCTGTGTGGGAGAGGAACGCCAAACCCCCGAATCTGATCATCGGGGCGCCGTGACATTCAGCTGAGGAATTTTCCTGATGCAGTCACAACCACAGAGCTGATATAAAGTCTCTGAACGCCCGGAGTTCACACGGCACGCGGCATGTGATGGGAAATATTTCACTTTTGGTGAATTATTCATATTTTAGATGTGTAAAGTTCGTTGGGATAAACTTTGATATAAAACCATTTGAATGCTTTATAAGGTTTACATTTAGTGAAGTGGAAAGACAAAGAGAGACATTGCTAGCATGAATTAACATGAATTAACTTTTCCTGCATGTTGCTAGCGTGATTTAGCATTTTGTTAGCATGTTCCAATAAGTTGTTAAGCAGTTTGATAACATAAATACATGTACAACAACAATGTTTTAGCACATTTCTAGAATAAATTAGCATGTTCTTGCCCGCTGCTAGCATGAGTTATCAGTTGCTAACATACATTTTTTATATTGTTAGCATTTAACGCACTGTTAGCATGAATGAATATTGCAGCTAACATTTTTTTGGCATGTAAATAACATGTTTCAACATGTTGATATTATGTAAATTCATGTTGTCAGTGTTCAATCATGATCCGAGCATTTTTCTGCAATTTGTTAGAAGATTGTTGCTTGAATTAACATACAGCTATCATGATTAGCATTTTGCTACCTAGTGGTAACCATAGATATGTATGTAAAGGCTAGATCTGTCGTCAGCGCTGTGGTCAATGGAGGTCGCGGGAGGTCGTCGTCTGCACCTGGCGGCCATTTTGTCAGGCAGTTCGCTCACTCGTAACATTGTGTTTATGGTACATGAACTATTTAAATAACCATAACTTGCTCAATTTTCTACCGATTTTCAAACGGTTTGGTTTGTTATAGAGTTGTAGCTATGACACTGTATACTTATGAATAAAAAGTGTATAAATAAATATTCATCCAGATAACTATAGCCACATTAATAACGTTTGTAAGAAACCAAACCGTTTGTAAATCCGTCAAGATTTCAACGAGATAAGAGTATTTGTGTTCATGCTGACCACTCATCTTACATCAGCTTGACTGTGACAAGATGGCCGCCGGTGATGACGATAGAATCTCCGCAGTAGCACATCTAGCCTTTGTATACATATCTATGGTGGTAACACGTTGCTAGCATGATTTACTGCTTTGCTAGCATAAATTTAACAAGTCTTACCAAATTGCTAACACGTGTCAGCATGTTGTTAGAATGAACTAACATGTTGCTTGCGTAATTTAACATTTTTCTAGCATGTTTTAATAGCATGCTAGGAATTAGCAGTTTGCTAGTATGATTTATATTTTTATATGATAGTTAAACACATCGCTAACATGAATTAGCAGTTTTTCCACATTGCTAACATGATTTAACATGTTGTTAGATGGAATATGTTAACATGTTATAATGTTATTAGCATGAATTAGCATGTCCTTAGCAGCTTGTTAAGCGTTGCCAACTGGTAAAAGATAATGGATGGAGCTTTAATAGAAATATTATATTAAAGTTTTGATCCCCTAAATTTAATTCTGTGGGAATCTTGTGATTTTTAATCTTCATTTAAAAAAAAAAAAAAATAGATAATGATGTACACGAATAGGCTAAACCATGCATTTTTAATAAGCACTGCATAAAAAGAAAATAAAAAAGGCAATTTTGATTTCATGGTGACATTATTGCTAATTATGGGTAACTTAAAATGCTGTTGCACCATCGGGAATGGTTTTCCCAGAGGATTGGCTTGATAGGGATTTCCTTTCCCGGTCCCGCCCTCATTAGTGAGCTGATGATGGAGATCGAGGCTAATGGCGAATCTGCAGCTGTGAACGCGTTCGCTAGATTGACACCAGCTGCTCTCCGTCCGCACGCGCGTTACTCACAACAACCCCATTCATAATTAAACAGTAATATCATACATCAGCGTTTGTGTTAGGTTTGTTTATTATTTGACAGGCTACACGAAAGCTCCTTCCGTCACTCACAACAACTCCATTCATAATTAATCCGCAATATCGTTCATCAGCGTTTGTATGAGTTTGTTTACTATTTGACCGGCTAACGTTACACAAAAGCTCCTTCAGTCCCTCATAACAGTAAGATAACATATCTAGTGTTTATTATTTAATAAACAGTACAAGAGACAGTAAGAGTATCTCATTTGTTGTTTTATTGTTGTTTTATTGTTGTTTTTTTATTTATTTATTTATTTAGAGCTTAAGTTAGACGCTAGAAAAACTGTTATATTTTAATTGTATTATTAGTTGTTTGTGTTGTTGTTGTTGTAGTAGTCGCCGCCAATAAATATTAGCATCATTAGCAATTTTCCAAATTACTATGTATTAGCATAATTAGCATTTGCCAAATTACTCCTTTTTTAAGAAATATGTATCAGTATTTTCTGGAAGTTTGTTTCTGCAACAGATTTTAAAAAAGAGAAAAAAATGGTAATTGCGTCTTTATCTCACTATTCTGACTTTTTTTCTCGCAACTGAGAGTTTACATCGCTGTGAGTTATAATTCTTAACTTTCGCAATTACTTAAAAAAAAAGAAGAAAGAAAGTAGACCTAATATGTAGCCTAAAGACTGGCCAAATATTGAAAACTTGAAAAATAAGAGCGTTTTGTTATGGCGCTGGGTTCGAGGGTCACATGACCTCTGTAATTCGTGTTCTCGGGTTTCAGGACCAGGCCGAGTCCTTCAGCGCTTCTTCCTGGCGGAGTGAGGTGTTTAAAGCCTCTCTCGGATCTGGCCTGATATCAGTGTGTGTGAGGGTGTGTTTAAGTATCTGTGTTATGAGAACATGTAGATCAGACAACTGTCCAATCAGAGATCAGCTCAAATCAGCAGAACTAACGCCCACTAACTCTCTGAAGGACACCAGCGACAGATACACGACAATAACACACACACACACACACACGAGCGCATGTGGAGACTCTATGTGTTTGTGAGAGAGAGAGAGTATGTGTGTGTGTGAGCGTGTGTGTGTGTGAGAGAGAGAGAGTCAGTGAGTGTGTTTTGTGTGAGAGTCAGTCAGTGAGTTATTGAGTGTGTGTGTGTTTGTGTCAGTCAGTGAGTGAGTGTGTTTGTGTGTGTGTGTGTGTGTGTGTGTGTGTGTGTGTGTGTGTGTGTGTGTGTGAGAGAGAGAGTCAGTCAGTCTGTCAGTTATTGAGTGTGTGTGAGAGAGAGAGAGAGAGAGAGAGAGTGAGTCAGTCAGTGAATGGGTGTGTGTGTGTGTGGTCACAAAGTGCTCAGAAACAGAAACAGAGGGAGTGCATCCATGCATCCATTAAGCGTTTTCCAGTGTGTGTGTGTGTGTGTGTGTTACACTCGAGTGTTACGTGGCTTGACTCTCAGGAAGGCTGATATCACATAGAGTCGCTCGCTCGCGTTACAATGGAAGGATGCCGGTGTTATTGCAGCGCCACACGCCTCCTGATGGGCTGATGATCGACAGCTGGAGGTTCACCGTGTGTTTCAGGCTCTCTTTCATTAATCGATCCTCTAATGTTCATAATGAAGCAGAGTCAGAAAATCCCACATCTATCCCCAAAGGTTATCTGCGACACAGAGCCACTCGTGTTCTGAATAACGTACGGTGCAAAATTGACTATAATGCGGCCAAAAGTTGCTAAAGATGCTATGGCTTTGCTAGGTGTTTGCTGGCAAGTTTTTATCCTTTGGGTCTTATTTTATTTTATTTTCAATGTTTATTTTATTATTTTATTCTATTTTATTTCATAGAATTATTTAATTTTCAATTTTATTTCATTGCATTTTAATTTAATTCTACTATTAACTGTATTTTTTATTTTAGTATTATTTTATTTTTATTGTACTATTTTATTGTATTTTTAGTTTAGTATTTTATTTTATTTCATTGCATTTTAATTGAATGCTACTATTAATTGTTTTTTATTTAATTTTATTTTCTTTTTGTATTATTTTATTTCTATTATTCTACTTTTTATTTTCATTTAAATTTCATATTATATTATTATTTAGTTTTATTTTCTATTTTTATTATATTATTCTACTTATAATTTTCTATTTTATTCTATTATTTGATTTTTTTATTATTATTTTATTATATTATTATTTTGTTTTATTCCATTTTTATTATTTTATTTCATTCTACTTTATTCTATTTTTATTTTATTCTTTTTTTGTTTGGTTTTATTTTTGTAAATGATAATGCCACTGACCTCGTGTCTCTGTGATATTTTTTTTTTTTGTCTTTGGGATTTTTTTCCTGCTCATTTGTTTTGAAAACAGTGCGTCTGATCACCTAGTACAGATGATTTATGTCTGAAACACAAACGCTGAACTTTAGCTCTCGGTGTCAGAGGTTCGATCACATCACTAGGAACACTAACACTGGAGATAATCTACTTCACATACCGTTTAGGGAGTATTAAACTAATGCACTGTAACCATTTGCCCCACGTTTACACATAAAAGTCCTTACATCAGCGTCCCGTAATGAAAACGGCATGGCGCCCACCTGAAGCTCAATATCCCCTCACTTCTGCCGGATCAAAACATCAGGATAGTCTTTCATCCCAGGAATTACATCCTCGCTGACCTCATCACTTGAAGCAGCGAGAGGGTGTTTGAGCGGGAGGATTTTACCATGAGCCTTTGTGTTCTCTGAACCGGACGGAAATTTGATTAGTAACCTTGGGAACATGACAGAGAGGTCACAATAGTCCTCATAATCAGATATGATGGCTAAACGTGCATCATAGATAAGACACGTGGTGGCTCATAACAAGCCCTTCTTCTCGTTTTCACATATTTTTACAATTTATAGATTGCTTCAAACACTACCTACTTGAAATGTTGCATATGATTTTGGGATTAGAAAGTGCATGAAATGTATGATGTTTTTGTCTTCCAGCGCATGTTGAATGAGCAAGTCAAAGGTCAAGCGTTCAATTCCCAGGTAACATGCATTTATAAAAATATTCAGACACCAGATATTTTTTTTTTCTAGTGTGATCAGGACACTATAGTTCATTTGTGTAAGTGAGAGGGCAAAATAAAGTAAACTGTGACATATTATACCCAAATGTTCTTCATGCAGTGACTACCAGTGAGATTTATTAAGATTTGGGAACTGTCTCAAAAGTGTCTGGCAAGTGACACTATGTGGTCAAACCAACCACAACAACAACAAAAAATAATAATAATTCAAAAATGTTTTTTCTAATCCGAAGTGCTGATCCATACACTCTAATGACTAATATTGCCCACAACCCATTGCACGTTGGACGAGGATTCGATTAGAATAGAGTGCCGAAGTTACGACGTCACTCTGTAGGCCAAAACGCGGAAGTGAGTTAGCATTTTAGCACTCCCGGTTCCCTCGCTAGTTAAAGCCTATGGGATTTTTGAATAGGTTTTTGTAAATCGCACGTTTTGATGACAGAACACACAGTTATAACCTGCTTGTGTTTTTTTTTACTTTATTGTGTCTGATTATGTTTTTTAAAATCTTTATATAGGCTTCAAAATGTATACATTTTGGATTAACTTGTAAAGATCACCTTGCTAGACAAAACGTGTAAGGGTCACAACTCTTTGTTGAACACAGATCTTATTTTTTTTGCGGTTTTACAAAAGTCTATGAGGAAAATGCATTGCTTTTCAGCCGAGGGAACCCATGCGCCGCTAGCTTCCGAGTTGTCCTACAAAGTGACGTCATCACTCAAGTACGAAGAAAAAACGTTAAAAACTACAAACGTGTTGGACGTGCGAGTAGGACGGTTAAAGGATTAGCTAGTTTACTAAAAAAAAATATTAGAAATTCTGTCATCATTTACTCACCCTCAAGTTCTTTCAAACCTGAATTCATTTCTTCTGCATTGGAAGTCATCAACTGTTTGGTTACCGACATTCTTTAAAACATCTTCTTTTGTGTTCGGCAAAAGAAAGAAACTCATACAGGTTTGAAACAACTTGAGGCGATGAATGAATTATAAATTTACATTTTTTACGTGAACTATTCCTTTGAGTACCGAGGTTTTTCTGTAAAACTTTTATTTTGAAAGACGCACTTCAACGCTGCCTTCCGGGTTTCTTGGGCGGGATCAGAGCCGCTCTTGGCGGGATTTGTCAACTTTGTGCATGTTCACTTCCGACCTTCCGACGCAGTTCAACAATGGCCGAAACGAAGGCTGTTTTGTAAATCTAACCAACAACGCCAACCCTACATGGATTCCCGACTGAATTGAGTAAGGAAGAAGTGGATTAAAGCGGTTCGCCGGGATGAAAGTCCAAACTTTAAAATAAAACAAGGTAGCGCGTTTGTTTGTTCAGGTGAAATACTGTAGGAGTAATGGTTGTATTGGCCATATACAGGTATTTTAATAGGTAAAAAGTAGTAAGTGAGTTAAAATTATATAAAATGCAATATTATGCTACTCAGGGCGATAAACACGCTGCACGCGCTCCTGTCGTGAAATTACCAGAAAGTAAATTGTACGTCGTGTGATACAGGTATGATGTTTTTTCCTTTCATCAAGAGCAGTTTTAATATGTTTTATTAACTATTCATGTTAGTAATTGTGTAACGTTACCACGGTAACTTTTCCATAATCTTAAAATACCGTGGTTTCATATACTGTGCTGTTTTTTTTCTATATTTTTTTTGATACGGTGGCTCATGCCAAGTAACTAACTTGTATATTATATTATTACGAATAATTAGTATGAATAGGAGTAGGATATAAATTACTTACTTTTTTGAAGTCACGAACCCAAATGTTTAGTAAGTAGAACAAATCTAATTTATTTAGTTAAAAATGGTTGACACACTACAAGTACTTATTGAGTAACGTTATTTTTGAGAAATAAATTTGGGTTCGTGGCTTAATAACCATTTTTTTTGCTTAATTTGAAGCAAGTATTACACAAAATCTGTGATGTCATAATTTTATACATATTTACCTGTCAGAGCTCGAGCAACGGCAAGATCACAGGGTTTTGATGGTTAATGAAATCCTACATTACTTTATGTGATCTCACCTTTAAATGTTGTGTTTTTTGGCCTTGATTTGGCGGGAATATTACATGAAATCTTTGATGTTGCTCATCTTGCACAAGCAGGTCAAGGGTCATGCATTCCATTCCCAGGTAACATTATAAAAATAAATATCCTAAAACCGTTATCTGTACTTTAAATGTTGTGTTTTTTGGCTTTGATTTGGTAGGAATATTAGGCTACAGTAAATCTTTGATGTACCGTCCTCATGTTGCTCATCCTGCAGGTCAAAGGTCATGCATCGATTCAGATGACTGTGCTTTAAATGTTGCATATGTTTTTGGTCTGAGTTTGTTAGAAATATTCCATGAAATCAAAAATGTTCATCCTCATGTTGTACGTCTCGCTCGATTCGATCCCCAGAGGTTGCATATGTTGATTCGGTATTACACCGGAGCCTATCTGTGACGCCTGACCTCTCGTTTCCCTCTTACAGCTCATCCGACACGAGCAGGTCAAAGGTCACCCGTCAGATTCCCAGGTGAGGTCAAATGCATATAGAAACACAGAGCTTAATGCCGTTATCAGTCCTTTAGATGTTGCATGTGTTTTCTGGTTGAAATATTCCATGAAATCAGAGATGTTTGTCCTCATGCATTCAATATTTTTATTGTATTATACTTTTTAATTTGATTCTAATTTTATTTTATTTATTTTACTACACTCTAAAAAATGCTGGGTTGTTTAAACCCCATTTTGGGTAAAATATGGTCAAACCCAGCCATTGGGTTACATTTTTAAATTCAATTTTTTAACCCAATGGCTGGGTTTGTCAATATTTTACTCAAAATTGGGTTAAAACAACCCAGCATTTTTTAGAGTGTATTATTTTACCCTTTATTTTCTACTTTTTTAAATTTTATTCTATTCATATTTTTATCCCATTTCTGTTTTATGCTACTTTTAAATTAATTTAAGTTTAGTATTATTTCAATTTTATTATTTTGGTTGCATGCATTCAATTCCCAGGTAACATAATAATTATTTAGTATTATTTTATTTGCTATTTTTATTTATTTTATTTGAGTATTTTATGCATTCGATTCCCGGGTCACCAGTTATCAGTCCTTTAGATATTGCATGTGTTTTTTTGGCTTGATTTGGTAGAAATATTCCATGAAATCAGAGATGTTTGTCCTCATGCATTCAATATTTTCATTGTATTATACTTTTTAATTTGATTCTAATTTTATTTACTTTCCATTTTTATTTTATTTATTTTACTATTATTTTACTCGTTATTTTCAACTTTTTTATTTTATTCTATTTATATTTTTATCCCATTTCTATTTTATTCTACTTTAAAATTAATTTAAGTTTAATATTATTTTTAATTTTATTATTTTGGTTGCATGCATTCAATTCCCAGGTAACATAGAACTTATTTAGTATTATTTTATTTGCTATTTTTATTTATTTTATTTTAGTATTTTATGCATTTGATTCCCGGGTCACCAGTTATCAGTCCTTTAGATGTTGCATGTGTTTTTTTGGCTTGATTTGGTAGAAATATTCCATGAAATCAGAGATTTGTCCTCATGCATTCAATATTTTTATTGTATTATACTTTTTAATTTGATTCTAATTTTATTTTGTTTACTTACATTTATTTTACCCGTTATTTTCTACTTTTTTATTTTATTCTATTCATATTTTTATCCCATTTCTAATTTATGGTACTTTTAAATTAATTTAAGTTTAGTATAATTTTAATTTTATTATTTTGGTTGCATGCATTCGATTCCCAGGTAACATAGAACTTATTTAGTATTATTTTATTTGCTATTTTTATTTATTTCATTTGATTCCATTTCTATTTTATGCATTCGATTCCCGGGTAACCAGTTATCAATCATTTGGATGTTGCGTGTGTTTTTGGGCTTGATTTGCAGAAATATCACACGGTATCTGAAACGCTCGTTCTCTCGTTGTCCTCTCGCAGGTCAAAGGTCACCCGTCAGATTCCCAGGTGAGTTAACATGCATGCATAAAGACACAGAGCTTAAATGCATTGCAAATCAGCCAAATGTAAATGATTTTGCGGTTTTATTAAGGTGTGCTTGCAACGATTTACAATTACAGAGTTGAGAAGTCGTGCCCGGATCGCTCCGTAATGCGATAAAGCCCCGGGAATAAGAGGAAACAGCTCTGCGGACGCCGATGTGTTGACATCTGTGACGAGGCTTTTGACGACGGCGTCCGTAATCGGAATGTGCATCGAGAGGAAAAAACTCAAACAATGCATGGATCATTTGGTGAGCTCCAGCTTGAGTGGATTATTGATGTCATCTTGATCCAATTTGATGAATTTCAGAGGGTTCGCCCAGAGAAACGGCCCGTCCGGAGCAAACCGGGGTCATTTTTCCTCAGGATTTCAGTCTGATCTACATTTATTTTTGAGCAAAACATCTATCTAGATGTGCTAAGCGTATCTCTTTTAAGTTGACCTTCGTGCAACTTTTCCCTTTGTGCGATTGCAAGCGAACGCCAAGTCTTTAGAAACTCGCCGGAGACTAAACAAGAAGCAGGTTGTACCCGCGCTGATAAATCTAAAGCTAAGGCGCAGACGCGTCTCCTGAGATGCTGAGCCGCGTGATTCACTCCTGTGGGTGGGGCGGCCTGCATAATAAACTGGTTGCCAATTTGTTTTCTAAATTAAAATCCCTCGGTCAACCCGAGACCCTGTCCCAATTCTTTAAATCTAATTGACTTTTTTTGGCCGATTTCCTCATTTAAAAGCGGCTTTGATCCTCCCGCTCGCATGAGGTAATGCTGCGATCTGTGCCACGCTTTCAGTCATTCTAATCTTTTTATTGAACGCCAGGCACGTGCAAATAATAAGCATGACAATAATCCAATATATGGTGTAAAAAATATTAAACAACTAACAGGAAAAGAAAATGCACAGCGAAATTCATAAAATAATAGTAAAAAAGAAAGAAAAAATGATATAAACTGGAAGAGGAATGACAAGATTTACAATAAAAGCCACATTTGGTGGTGATCTTTGTCTATTAACATAAAAATACTTTTTTTTTTTTTTTTTAAGAAAAGTGAAGTTTCATCCCTAAAAATATTCCATATCTACCCAAAACATCTTGCTATAAATGCTATTAAAACTTTTTTTTATTGAACGCCAGTCGGATACAAATAATAAACATGACAATAATCCAATATATGGTGTAAAAAATATTAAACAACAAATAGGAAAAGAAAATGCACAGCGAAATTCATAAGATAATAGTACAAAAGAAATAAAGAAAATGATATAAACTGGAAGAGGAATGACGAGATTAACAATAAAAGCCACATTTGGTGGTGATCTTTGTCTATTAACTAGGGCTGTGCAAAAATTAATCACGATTAATCGCATCCAAAATAAAAGTCTGTGTTTACATAATATATTTGTGTGTGCTGTATATAATTATTTTGTATATATAAATACACACACATGCATGAATATATTTAAGAAAATGTGTTATTCATATATAAAATATTTATATTTATATAATATAGATTATGTATTTATATATATATATATATATATATATATACAGAATTTAAGTGCAAATAATTCTTAAATATATACATGCATGTGTGTGTATTTATATATACAAAATAATTCTATACAGCACACACAAATATATTATGTAAACACAGACTTTTATTTTGGATGCGATTAATCGCAATTAATTTTTGCACAGCCTTAGTATTAACATAAAAATACTTTTTTTTTTTTTTTTTAAAGAAAAGTGAAGTTTCATCCCTAAAAATATTCCATATCTACCCAAAACATCTTGCTATAAATGCTATTAAAACTTTTTTTTTTATTGAACGCCAGGCACATGCAAATAATAAACATGAAAATAATCCCATATATAGTGTAAAAATATTAAACAAATGTAGACTACAACAAATAGGAAAAAAATACAGTTTAATTTATAAAATAGTTATACAAGTAAAAAACAAAAGAAAGAAAATGATATAAACTGGAAGAAGAATTACAAGATTATCAATAAAAGCCACATTTGGTGGTGATCTTTGTCTATTAACATAAAAATACATCTTATTTTTTTTAGAGAAAATGGTAATTTCATCCCTAAAAATATTCCATATCTACCCAAAACATCTTGCTATTAAAAAATACGTGGACAATATTTTCTTTCTCAGTCCCACAGAAATCACAGCGATCGCTGCCACGTTTCATTATTATTCACATTTTTTATTGAACGCCAGTCAGATACAAATTATAACATGACAATAATACAATATATAGTGTAAAAATATTAAACAAATGTAGACTACAGCAAATAAGAAAAGTAAACACACAGTGTAATTTATGAAATAATTATACTAGTAAAAAAGAAAGAAAGAAAAGGATATAAACAGAAAAAAGAACAGGTATGAGGTCATCATATAAATATTTCTTCAAGTCAATATATATTTTTAATATCTATCTGAAATAACAAAGAGTTGGGTTTCCTTTAGCCCATTTTTGTTTATGTATATGGCATTTTCCCAAAATCAAAGATTAACAATAAAAGTGTATTAAAATAAATTTAAAAAATCATATTTTTCAGAAAAAGTATACATTTACAAAGAAAACATTGCAAATATACCTGAAACATCTTACTATTATAAAGGCAATTTAAAAAATAAGTGGATTTGTACTTTCCCAAAGAAATCGTTTGCATTCACTCTATGAGCTGAAAGAATAATAATAATAATAGTACATTTTATTTATAAGCCTCTTTATATTATTTTGCCACAAACTCTCTAAACGTGAAGCACGGGAGAAACGGCTCGGATTTAAAGCTCAATTAATGTAACCTCATTTAATATGCATATTTTTAGAGATGCAGATATCCATAACTGCTTTACAATAAATTGATTTTTAATGCTTTTATTGGAAGTCTCTTCTGCTCACCAAGGATGCACTTATTTTGTGTAACATTATTCCACTGTAATATATAGTAAAGTGTAATTTATTCCTGTGTATTAAATTCCGGTGTCACATGACCCTTCAGAAATCACTCTAATATGATGATCAAAAAACATTTATGATTATTATCAGTGTTAAAGTGTTGTGAACAATTTTATTTTTCAGAATTTTTTGATGAACTGAATAAAAATAAAAATCTTTTAACTTATTTTTTTTTAAAAAAAATGCCATTGACCCAAAACTTTTGAACAGTTGTGTTTAATGTTACAAAAGCTTTCTGTTTCAGATAAATGCTGTTCTTTTGAGCTTTATTGGTCAAATAATACTGAAAAATATAATTACAACATTGCTAATAATCATAACTGTGTCTTGATCCTCATATTAGAGTGATTTCTGGAGGATCTGTGACGCTGAAGACTGGAGTAATGATGATGAAAATCACAGGAATAAATTACACTTTACTGAATATTCACATAGAGAACAGATGATTTACATTACATTAATATTTCACTATTTTTACTGTATTTTTGATCAAATTAATGCAGCCCTGGTGACAAAAACATCGTCAAACTTTAAATAGACAGATAACCTCATATCAATGTGTATTTCTCTGAACAATCAGTTTTCACAAGGTTCATTTATAGAATTGAGTATTTTTAATGAGTCAAACTCTCACTGTACAGTGCATTTAATGAGTTTTTGGATAAACATGCTCTGAGTGAAGTGTGTGTGAGTGTTAAACAGGGAAAGGTTGACAGGACGCGATAGAGAGTCGAGCGTGGAGAGGAAAGCGGTGTTTTTACAAGCGTTTCCGCGTCTCAGACACAATAGCTGTCATCGGCCGGCACTCTCGTCATTACCAGCGCTCACACGGGCCTGCTCGTTAACAAGAAGAAATGCTCATTTATAATGTGTGTGTCAGTGCCGTACTTTACAGGAGGAACTCGGAAAATGAGAATATCCTGCAAAAGTTCAGTAATTCAACTTAAAAGGTGAAACTAATATATTATATAGACTCATTACATACAGAGTGAGATATTTCAAGCCTTTATTTGTTATATTTTGATGATTATGGATTAACAAATTGGAATATTGTGAAAGGTTTTCATATCAGTAAGTCATAATCATCACAATTATCACAAATAAAGGCTTGAAATATCTCACTTTGCATGTAATGAGTCTATATAATATATTAGTTTCAATTTTGATTATATTATATAGTATATTAGTGATTTGATTCGAGAAATATGTCGAATGTTAGATTCTTTTTTTTTAAAAGTTCAATTGTCAAACTACTGGATCATTTAGATGAAAGTAAAAAGTAACAATATTATATATAATATAAAATATTATACACTGTAAAAATATATGCTTTAGCTAATCAATAAAATTGTGGCAACAGATTGCAAGCAGTATTATTTATTAAAATGGAACGAATTAGAATTGAGTAATAGTTAATCAAAATAACAGTCTAATTAATTCTAATTTGTACAATTTAATAAATAATATTGCTTGTAATATGTTGCCACAATTTTATTGATTAGAAAAAACATATTTTTTTTCAGGGTATATAATATTGTGTGTGTATATATATATATATATATATATATATATAGGGATGGGTAATGATTAATTGCATCCAGAATAAAAGTTTGTGTTTACATAATATGTGTGTATAATTATTTTGTATATATAAATACACACACATGCATGTATATATTTAAGAAAAATGTGTTCTTAATATATCAAATATTTATACATAATATTAATTATGTATAAATATATATATATATATATATAAAGTACATACATGCAAATATTTCTTAAATATATACATGCATGTGTGTGTATTTATATATATACAAAATAGTTATACACAGTGCCCCACATATATTATGTAAACACAAACTTTTATTTTGGATGTGATTAATCGCGATTAATCGTTGCCCATCCCTATATATATATATATATATATATATATATATATATATAAAATTTTAATTACTATTTTTCATTAGTTTTTTTGGCACATTACAAGCGTTTAAACTAAATACAGTCCTGCTAATTTAAGAAGGCTAATTTATAATGTTTGTGTAAATGCTATACTTTATATAGAACGAGTTTGAACACTTTTCTCATCCTTGTGTAATTATTATATTATACATTTTATGTGCTCGTGATTTTATCTATTGTGTTTAAGTGTGTGTGTGTGTGTGTGTCTGAGTGAGTGTGTATATGTGTCTGTCTGCGTGAGTGTGTGTGAGTGTGTGTGTGAGAGTGTGTGTGTGTGTGTGTGTGTGTGTGTTTTAAACTTCAGACTCAATCTCTGACTGTTTGCATGTACTTATTAGTTTCATAATGAACTAAACTGCCAAGTTTATCAAGTGAGATTCAGAGCCAGTTACAATAACACACACACACTCTCTCACACACATACACACACACACACACACACACACTCTCTCTCACACACACACACACACACACACTTTCACACTCGCCTGCAAACCTAAACTCTCAAGACTGAATTCCTTCCTCTGGCTTTTAGCACCTGCTTCTGGGCGTCACTGGAGGTGTGTGTGTGTGTGTGTGTGTGTGTGTGTGTGTGTGTGTGTGTGTGTGTGTGTGTGTGTTCAGTAACACCTGGGTGGGCTGGAGCTGCAGCTGCTGTGAATCCACACGCCGATCCTTTACATTTACATTTAATCTATTTAAACCCTGTTATGAAAACATACGCGTACAGCGACTCGCTCTAACCAAATGTTGACCAGTTTCCTAATTAGCCCATAAACGAAGCGATTAATCGCGCTCTCACAGTCACTGCTGGTGTGAAACTGCACTTATTGCTGACTTTCAAGACTTTATTTTCATGGTACTAACATGTCCGAATTTTGTTACTTGTTTTTAGTGACTACAGGATGAATTTCTATCCTAATGAAATGGATAGAACTATTTTTATTAATAATGCATATGCATGCTCAATGTTGAATGAACTCACTATGTGTCAATTAACTCTATTTAGAGTATTAGTAGACTGATATGTTGGCAGAATAAGTTGATGTACTTGTAGAATTTCTATAGTGGACTATAGAAATAAAGTGTAGAAATAAAACCATAAAAATATTTTGCTTGAAACAAAATGAAATGTTAACTGAGATATTGAAGTAGTAAAATAAATCAAACTGAAATAAAAATGAAAATTTACTTGGGCTGTGATGAAATCTTGAGCCATGAGATATTAAAGTCAATCGTTTTACCCCTTAAAACTCATATTAAATCACTAAATTTACATATTTAAAAATAATTTCTTTGAAAAAAAAATATCAATATATATATATTTTTTTTTCAAATTTTGAAGTTTTTTCTCGAAACACAACGACTTTATTCTAAAAATGTAATGAGTTTGTTCTCAAGATTGTATTTCGACTTTTTTTTCTCAATTTAACGATATATATATTAAACAAATATAGACTACAACAAATAGGAAAAGAATACTCAGTGTAATTTATACAAACTTGAAATAAAGCTAAAATAAAGTAAAATTAAAATATTACATGATATAATATTACTTAAACTAAATGAAAATTACAAATGCTGCCTTGGCAATAAAGTTGAAGCACTAAAATTATTTTAAAATAATCAACTCAAAATGGTAGAAAATCATCCTGGAGTATCACAAACATGTCTACGGAAGAGGATTAGGGCCAAGCAATGACACAAAAATAAAACCATCTCGAGATTAAAGTCATTATAATGCAAAATTAAACTCGTTACATTTCGAGAGGAAAAAAGTCGAAATACAATCTTGAGAATGAACTCATTAAATTTCGAGAATAAAGTCATTGTGTTTCGAGAATAAACACGACTTTAATTCTCAAGATTGTATTTCGACTTTTTTCTTTAAATTTAACGAGTTTTTTTCTCGAAACACGATGACTTTATTCACGAAAACACAAAATTTAATGAGTTTATTCTCAAGATTGTATTTCGGTTTTTTTTACAAAATTTAACAAGTTTTTTTCTCGAAACACGATGACTTTATTCTCGAAATTTAATGAGTTCATTCTCAAGATTGTATTTCGTTTTTTTTTTACAAAATTTAATACATTTTTTTCTCGAAACACGATGACTTTATTCTCGAAATTTAATGAGTTTATTCTCAAGATTGTATTTCGTTTTTTTTTTTACAAAATTTAACGAGTTTTGTCTCGAAACACGACTCTATTCTCGAAATTTAATGAGTTTATTCTCAAGATTGTATTTCGTTTTTTTTTTACAAAATTTAACGAGTTTTTTTCTCGAAACACGACTTTATTCTTGAAATTTAATGAGTTTATTCTCAAGATTGTATTTCGTTTTTTTTTACAAAATTTAATAAGTTTTTTCTCGAAACACGATGACTTTATTCTCGAAATTTAATGAGTTTATTCTCAAGATTGTATTTCGTTTTTTTTTTTTACAAAATTTAATACGTTTTTTTCTCGAAACACAACAACTTTATTCTAAAAATGTAATGAGTTTATTCTCAAGATTGTATTTCGACTTTTTTTTTTTTTTACAAAATTTAACGAGTTTTTTCTCGAAACACGACTTTATTCTCGAAATTTAATGAGTTTATTCTCAAGATTGTATTTCTTTTTTTTTTTTTTTAAACAAAATTTAACGAGTTTTTTCTCGAAACACGACTTTATTCTCGAAATTTAATGAGTTTATTCTCAAGATTGTATTTCTTTTTTTTTTTTTTAACAAAATTTAACAAGTTTTTTCTCGAAACACGACTTAATTCTAAAAATGTAATGAATTTATTCTCAAGATTGTATTTCGACTTTTTTTTTCTCATTTTAACGAGATTAATTTTGCACTATAATGACTTTAATCTCGAGATGGTTTTATTTTTTTAATATTGCTTGGCCCTAATCCTCTTCCGTACAAATCAAGTATTACAAGTTTTTTTTTTTTTTTTTTTTTTTTCCAATTTAATCGTGCTGCAGGTGTTATTTATTTATTTGCGGTTAATAATTTTAGTGCTTCACCCTTCATATTCTGTTTTATTTGCACTATATTTCAATATTTAAGTCAAGATTAATATAGTCTATTACAACTCCCCGTGAGAGTTGGTATAGGGAGCGGCGACTGCTAACTCTTCTTTGCATGCTTGCATTTCTCCCAAAAACAGTGTAGTAGCACCCGTTGTGTGTTAGTCGTTAACCCTGTTCTAACCGTTGTGGTTCTTGATGTCTTGCAGGATCTTGACGTGTTTCGTACTCCTCCACCTCTAAATAGCAGCGTATCTTGCTGCCGATCTGGTGACCTGATGAGGGGAAGCCCGAGATGCCCGACGCAGAGACCAGGACAATCTGCCATCTGGAGGTCTGTCACGAATACCAGCATGTGTGTGTAGCAGCTCACACACACACACACACACCTCCAGCCCTTATCGCCTGCATTGCATCCCTCAGATAGTGAGCGCGAGCGGTGGGCGCGCTGTTGTTTGTTCATTCGTGCGCTCTGATTGGTTGTTCCTCGAGCTCTGAGTGTGTCGGGGGGGATTTCCTCAGTTCACACAGAGGCTGGATGTTGTCGTCTCGCCGTCTATATAGGAAAAACTCACTGATTAATATCTTGATTTAGCTTTTATTTTTTATGTCTTTGAAAACTGCTGTTTAGGTTTTAAAATAGTGTTTTATTTATTTACAGGTGAAACTCGAAAAATGTATATCGTGCAAAAGTTCTTAAAATGTGAAACTAATATATTTTATTAAAAATATATTAAGAAGAGATATTTAAGATTTATATATATATATATACAGAGGCGTATTGCATTCACTTGAAGAAAAAAAATCTACTCTTTTCTGAATTAACGAGCTAATTTTTCATGAGAAAAAATTTTTTTGCTCTGTTTTTCTGAATTAATGAGTACTTTTAGTTAATGAGAACAATCCTCTCTCAAAATCTGTGTGAAATATATATATATATATATATATATATATATATATATATATATATATATATGTGTGTGTGTGTTTGGTGTGCATAACTATTTTGTATATATAAATACACACACATGCATGTATATATTTAAGAAATATTTGCATGAATATACTTTATATATATTTATATAGAATTAATATTATATATAAATATAAATATTTGAAATATTAACAGCACATTTTTCTTAAATATATACATGCATGTGTGTGTATTTATATATACAAAATAGTTATGCACACCAAACACATATATTATATAAACACAAACTTTTATTTTGGATGCGATTAATTGCGATTAATCATTGCCCAGCCCTAATATATATATGGGATGTGGTGGAACGGGAGCTTCGTGCCCTGGATGTGCATCCCACAAATCTCCATCAACTGCAAGATGCTATCCTATCAATATGGGCCGACATCTCTAAAGAATACTTGTTGAATCAATGCCACGTAGAATTAAGGCAGTTCTGAAGGAGAAACACAGTATTAGTGTGTGTTCCTGATAATCCTTTAGGTGAGTGTATATCCTTTCAGATGAATAACACTGCATGATTGCACTTCCAAGATCTCAGACATCATCAGTGTGAATCTCTTACTCACAGACTGAGGATTGTCCAGATAACGTGTAGAGATCGCTTCGCTCTGATAGTTACTGAGGAGCCGGTAAATACGACTGGACAACTAGTGGCGCTCTTTGTTTCAAAGGAAGCAAAACATAAAATATATTGTAGAAGACTGGAGTTTTGTCCAAACAGCTCTGATGGACAACACAAACGTGAATCTAATTACAATAAAAAGGTGATACCCGAAAAATTTTGATATAATGCAAAAGTTCATTTATTTCAGTAATTCTAATCTAAAAGTGAAACTAATATATTATATAGACTCAATGCATGCAAAGTGAGATATTTCAAGCCTTTATATTGATTATGGCTTTTGAAACCTTTTCACGATATTCTTATTTTGAATTTGGTGTTTTCATATCCGTAAGCCATAATCATCAAAATTATAACAAATAAAGGCTTGAGATATTTCACGTTGCATGTAAAGACTCTATATAATATATTAGTTTCACCTTTTAAGTTGAATTACTGAAATGTATTAACTTTTTCACGATATTCACATTTTTCGGGTTTCACCTGCAAAAAGTAAAATTCATAATTTGACAATTGTCTCTGTTTCAAGAATTGAAATTTGAACTTCTAATTGGAAATGACAATTCAGAGAAATTCCACAGATTCTGGCAGATTATAAATTTAATATTTTATATTAAATTTATATAAATAAATATGTGTATATATATGTATATGTATGTATGTGTGTGTGTATATATATATATATTTATTAGGGCTGTCAAAACAATTAATCGCATCCAAAATAAAAGTTTTTGTTTACATAATATATGTGGGTGCACTGTGTATAATTATTTTGTATATATATAAATACACAGGCATGCGTGTATATTTAAGAAAAAAATATTTATATATAAAATATTTATATTTATATATAATATAATATATATATAAATCTATATACAGAATATACATGAAAATATTTCTTAAATATATACAAGCATGTGTGTGTATTTATATATATATAATTATACACAGTGCACCCACATATATTATGTAAACAAAAACTTTTATTTTGGATGCGATTAATCGCGATTAATCGTTTTGAAAGCCCTAATATATATATATATATATATATATATATATATATATGTGTGTGTATATGTATATATATATATATATATATATACAAATTAAGTTTTGTAGGTCCTTTAAATCCTTGAACATTTTCTCAAGTTATTTTACATTTTCTGCAGTAATATTGATTTCTTTCAATTTTAATTTATTGTAACTCTACATGCTTGAAGTCGCTGTGAAATTGAAGTTTTCTATTGCGACGTACATCCGAGTAACATCCGGGCGGGGCTTGATTGTGTCTGTGGGGATTGTGTTTGCTATTGGCTGATCTCATATGAGTGACAGGTTAAAGCCCCGCCCACATCATCAGAGAAGAGATGCTGCAAGAGTAGGGCTGTCGAACGATTAATCGCATCCAAAATAAGAGTTTGTGTTTACATAATAAATATGGATGCACTGTGTATAATTATTTTGTATATATATAAATACACACACATGCATGTATATTTAAGAAAAAAAGATTTATATATAATATAAATTATATATAAATCTATACATGAAAATATTTCTTAAATATATACAAGCATGTGTGTGTATTTATATATATTTAAAATAATTATACACTGTGCATCCACATTCATTATGTAAACACAAACTTTTATTTTGGAAGCGATTAATCGTGATTAATTGTTTGACAGCCCTATGCAAGAGGAAGTTATTCTGATTCAAGATTATGATACAGGAATTATAATAAAAAATGATGTGCACGAATAAATCGTTTAGAAGGGAAAAACGGCAATATTCCATAAATACTAAATAATGACTTTAATTTTGAAATTCTATTTTTTTGTGTGTCTATACTAGAACAGATTTTCCTGTTAGCTAGATCTACATTTTGCTTTTATAAAGCGACTTTCATTTCATTTCAAGGTACACGTATACATTACTTACCCTGGGAGTCGAACCCCTGACAGTGGCGTTGCAAGCGGTTCGAGCCACAGGTAAGCTCAAACAGGGAGAGCATTGAGAAGAGACTCAGACAGACTCGAAGACAGCGAGATGTTCAGAGATAACTGTCCCGCTGAGAGCAGATAACCAGAGGAATGTCCCAGTAAACCTGTTCAAACCTGCCCGAGAAATGAGCCACACCATCTCAGCCGAAGAGCCGTGGTGTAGATCAGTTATCCCCACTGTCTTCATTGTACCAGACTTTGGAATTATTGTAAGTAAAGTTTATTGAATTTGGAAATTAGGATTATTAGGAACACCACACTAATAGGCCGTGGCATTTAAACGATGCCCAATTGGCGCTAAGTGGCCTAAAGTGTGCCAAGAAAACATCCATTACACCACCACCAGCCCAACAGTGGGAACAAGGCATGATGGGTCCATGTTCTCATTCTGTTTACACCAAATTCAGACTTCACCATCTGAACGTCTCAACAGAAATCTAGACTTAGCATGTTTTAGCACATTGCTAACATGAATTAGCTGGTTTGAGCACACATTGCTAAAGCGAATTTTTATATTGCTAGCATATTTTAGCACGAATTAGCATGTTAACATGTATAAGCATTTTGTTAAGCAAGTGTTCAATTATGTTAGCAATGTGCTAATATGATGCTAGCATTCTTTGCAATTGGTTAACACGAATTAGTACACAGCTGACAATAATTAGCATGTTGCTACCATGTTTAATGCGTAGTAAGCATAAATTAGCAGGTTTGAGCACACATTGCTAAAGTGAATTTTTATATTGCTAGCATGTTTTAGCACATTTTAACATGAATTAGCATGTTAACGCGTTTAAGCATTTTTGTTAAGCAAGTGTTCAATCATGTTAGCAATGTGCTAATATGATGCTAGCATTCTTTGCAATTGGTTAACATCAATTAGTACACAGCTGACATTAATTAGCATGTTGTTACCATGTTTGATGTGTTGTTAGCATGAATTAGCAGGTTTGAGCACACATTGTTAAAGTGAATTTTTATTTTGCTAGCATGTTTTAGCACATTTTAGCATGAATTAGCATGTTAACTTGTTTAAGCATTTTGTTAAGCAAGTGTTCAATCATGTTAGCAATGTGCTAATATGATGCTAGCATTCTTTGCAATTGGTTAACTAATATTAATTAGCATGTTGCTACCATGTTTAATGCATTGTTAGCATGAATTGGCCTTTTGTTTACAATGTGGTAAAACCTGTTGATTCATGTTAAAAAAATGCCAATTCATGCTAACAACGCATTAAACATGGTAGCAACATGCTAATTAATGTTAGCAATGTGGTAAAACCTGATAATTCATGTTAGAAAAAAATGCAAATTCGTGTTAGCAAAGTGTTAAATCATGCAAGCCACATGCTTAATGTTAGCAAATAAAATTTGACAACATGATTTAACATTTTGCTAGCATGAATTTGTATTTTTCTAACATGAATTAACAGGTTTTACCACATTGCTAACATTGATGATCATGTTGCTAGCGTGTTTTAGCACATTTTAGCACGAATTAGCATGTTAACGTGTTTAAGCATTTTTGTTAAGCAAGTGTTCAATCATGTTAGCAATGTGCTAATATGATGCTAGCATTCTTTGCAATTGGTTAACATGAATTAGTACACAGCTGACATTAATTAGCATGTTGCTACCATGTTTAATGCGTTGTTTGCATGAATTGGCCTTTTGTTTACAAATTCATGTTAAAAAAAATGCCAATTCTTGCTAGCAACGCATTAAATATAATAGCAACATGCTAATTAATGTTAGCAATGTGGTAAAACCTGATAATTCATCTTAGAAAAATGCAAATTCGTGTTAGCAAAGTGTTAAATCATGCAAGCAACATGCTTAATGTTAGCAAATAAAATTTGATAACATGATTTAGCATTTTTTGCTAGCATGAATTTGTATTTTTCTAACATGAATTAACAGGTTTTACCACATTGCTAACATTGATGATCATGTTGCTAGCGTGTTTTAACACATTTTAGCACGAATTAGCATGTTAACGTGTTTTAAGCATTTTTGTTAAGCAAGTATTCAATCATGTTAGCAATGTGCTAATATGATGCTAGCATTCTTTGCAATTGGTTAACATGAATTAGTAAACAGCTAACATTAATTAGCATTTTGCTACCATGTTTAATGCATTGTTAGCATTAATTAGCAGGTTTGGGCACACATTGCTGAAGTAAATTTTTATATTGCTAGCATGTTAGCACATTTTAGCATGAATTAGCGTGTTAAAGCATTTTGTTAAGCAAGTGTTCAGTCATGTTAGCAATGTGCTAACATGATGCTAGCATTCTTTGCAATTGGTTAACATGAATTAGCAGTACACAGCTGACATTAATTAGCATGTTGCTACAATGTTTAATGCGTTGTTAGCATGAATTGGCCTTTTGTTAACAAATTCATGTTAAAAAAATGCCAACTCTTGCGAACAACGCGTTAAACATGGTAGCAACATGCTAAGTAATGTTAGCAATGTGGTAAAACCTGATAATTCATGTTAGAAAAAAATGCAAATACAGTACATGTTAGCAAAGTGTTAAATCATGCAAGCCACATGCTTAATGTTAGCAAATATAATTTGACAACATGATTTAACATTTTGCTAGCATGAATTTGTATTTTTCTAACATGAATTAACAGGTTTTACCACATTGCTAACATTGATGATCATGTTGCTAGCGTGTTTTAACACATTTTTGCACGAATTAGCATGTTAACGTGTTTAAGCATTTTGTTAAGCAAGTGTTCAGTCATGTTAGCAATGTGCTAATATGATGCTAGCATTCTTAGCAATTGGTTAACACGAATTAGTACACAGCTGACATTAATTAGCATGTTGCTACCATGTTTAATGCGTTGTTAGCATGAATTGGCCTTTTGTTTACAAATTCATGTTAAAAAAATGCCAACTCTTGCGAACAACGCGTTAAACATGGTAGCAACATGCTAAGTAATGTTAGCAATGTGGTAAAACCTGATAATTCATGTTAGAAAAAAAAAATTAAATATATTTTTTATATTTCAAATATATTTTTATATATTTTTTTTGAAAAATATATTTTTTTTTGCAAAACGTTAAATCATGTTGTCAAAATATATTTGCTAACATTAAGCATGTTGCTTGCACGATCTAACATTTTGCTAGCCTGAATTTGTATTTTTCTAACATGAATTAACAGGTTTTACCACATTGATGATCATGTTGCTAGCGTGTTTTTGCACATTGTTTCCATGAATTTAAATTTTACTAGCATGATTTAGCATTTTGCTAGCATGGTAATTCATTGCTAGCAAAGTGTTCAATCATGCTAGCAATGTGCTAATATGATGCTAACAACCATGATTTTAACATGAATTAGCACAACTGTGTAATAAAGTGGTTAGCTTAACTTAACTAGCATGAATTACCAGCACTTTTGTCCGGGTGTGAGACTTTACTGGAACATTACGGTGTGTTTTGTGAGCAGACATGAAGCCGTCTGTGTTGTTCTCTTCGACACCTAAAGCCCGTGTCGTTCACCCTCATCTGTGCGCGACGGGCCGGTGTCACAGGATCGGTTCTGCTGGGCTGTTTTCAACAATACGCCGGCACACCTGCAGGTCCGGGGTCGGGGGTCGAGTCTGAGCCTCAGTCCTCACAGGTGCGGGCCGCTATTGAAAGCTCACCTGTCACTCACCTGCCGCCTTTGATTTTAGCCAGCGCTTCCAACGCTTCCTGCGCTAGCTTAACATTCCTGCGCGAGGCCTCGCTTGAGCGAAACGTTAAAAGGCGAACGCTAGCTCGAGGGCAGCGAGACTGTCAGCGTCTGGTTTGATGCAATGATGCCGTAACTCTGTAGAGATTAGCGTAATAGTTTTGCTGAGTGCTGCTGGTTTCTATGGGTGTGTGTGCTAAACTGTGCGACTCAAGCCACCTTTATTTCTATTGTTCAGAAGACAATAGTGTTATTTAGATCAATTACACTGCAAAAAATGCTTTTACTTAATATTTTTATCTTGTTTCTAGTCCAAATATCTCAAAACTCTTAAATCAAGATGCATTTAGGCTAAACTTTAAAAATATATATATATACAAGATTTGTTATTTTGTCAAATCAACTTAAATAATTTATTTAGTTGAGATAACTTATTATTTTGAGTTTCCGATGATTAAATTAATGTCCTTTTATTGTATTAACTCACTTTTTCCAGTTCAATCAACCTTAAATTTTTTTAAGTCAAACAGGTTACTTACTTTTTTAAGTTAAACCAACAATATTTTTTTTTACAGTGTACTGGAGGAGTAAAATGCATAAGATATTAAGTCTTGTTTTGAAGACAATTAAAACGCTAAATTATCTCCCAATGGGGTTTGAAAAATAATCTTGTTTCTGTTTGAATTATCATTATTTATCTTACCTCATTGGCAGATCATTTAGCTGTTTTTTTTAAAGCAACAACTCCCTTAATTTAAATGTATTTCCCCAGAAAATAGGACATAATATCTTATGGCATTGTACTACTTTAGTAAATGCATCTTGATTTAAGAATTTTTAGATTTTTGAACTGGAAACAAAGCTTGAATTGCACTGGATAATTACGCTATTGTCTTCTGTTGAGATGCGTTTGAATTTGTTTCTTAAGTTATTAATTTTTTACTATGGCTGTCAAATGATTAATCATGATTAATCACATCCAAAATAAAAGTTTGTGTTTACATAATATATGTGGGTGAACTGTGTATAATTATTTTATATATATAAATACACACACATGCATGTATATATTTAAGAAATATTTTCATGTATATACTGTATGTAGATTTATGTATCATTTATATTATGTATAAATATAAATATTTTATATATAAATAATATTTTTGTTTCTTAAATATACATGAATGTGTGTGTATTTATATATATATATATATATATATATATATATATATACAAAATAATTATACACAGTACACCCACACATAGTATGTAAACACAAACTTTTATTTTGGATGCGATTAATCACGATTAATCGTTTGACAGCCCTAGTTTTTACACATAGTTAATGTGTTAACAGTCATTCACTAACAATTAGCCATACATCTGGGAATATCACAATGTAAAAAAGTTTGTTTTAAAACCTGATTAAAATTCACTGGTTACTCGAAAGAAAAATGTAAAATTTTTAAACAATTTTTAAAAGGTTATTTTTTGCAAATGTGTAAAAAAATATTTTTCATTTAAAATTAATTCACACTAAAATTAACAATTCTAAAAACGTTGGATTTCTGTTATTCAAAATGTTATTTGTTTATTTATTTTAAAACATTTGGACATTAATGAAATTATTATTGTTGTTATTAACATTATTAATCATTTATTTTTGCATTATGGCAAACGAGGGAAAAAAATACTTAATTAGAATGACAAAATGTCACAATGCGGAAAAAAAAATTATAAAAATGAAAAGCTGTGCTTTTTAAAAATGAAAAAAAGTGTGAATTTACTAGTAAAACTTTTGAACACATCCAAAAAGGAAAATTTAAAATTTTTAAATCAATTTTAAAAAGTTATTTTTGCAAATGTGTAAAAAAAAATAATAATAATTACATCTAAAATTAATTCACACTAAAATTAAAAATTCTAAAAAACATGCCAGATTTTTGTTATTCAAAATATTATTTGTTTATTTATTTTAAAACATTTGGACATTAACGAAATTATTATTGTTGTTATTAACATTATTAATCATTTATTTTTGCATTATGGCAAACAAGGGAAAAAATGCTTAATTTGAATGCCAAAATGTCACAATGCGAAAATCTATTTTTTTAAAAATATAAAATTATATTTTTATATATATAAAATTTATATATAATAAAATAATATATTTTTTATAAATTATATTAATTTATTCGCATTACATAATTATAATGCGAATAAAAATTATAATAAAATATATAATATAATAAAAATGAAAAAAGTGTGAATTTACTAAGTAAAACTTTTGAACACGATTGTCACCAATTACTCACACTCATGTCGTTCCAAACCTGTCAGACTTTCAATCGACATTTGGACACATCCAAGTAATTAAAAAATAACATTTATGTGTGTATGCATGCATGACTAGATAATATTTTTACGGGAACTCATTTGTGATTTTTCTTTAGATGTGGAGGAAGAGATGAAGAGGAGGACTCATCCTCAGGGTCTGAGATGAGTGTGTGTGTGAATCTCTCAGCATCTGCCCGTCAGCACCTGATAAGAGCGGAGTGGGAGATGTTTTCCTCAGTGTCTGAAACACAACATGTTCCCGATACAGTCGGGTCTCAGCGTCCTGCAGAGATACAGCAGATCTTCACGCTCGTCATCCTCTCCTCAAGGCCAAGACTGTCACATGAGGACATTTCACAAGGTCTAGATCAGGTTGGTTTTAGTATAAAGTCCAATTATACAAACGCTCAAACAGTTTTGTTTGTTGTTTTTAGACGTACAGTTCCCCCAGACCACCATTTTTAGATTATCATGACAGAATATGTTAATATATGACACAAAAGCTACATACATTTATGATTTCTGCATGTTGTCACTTCTTGAGTCTCTCCATTTTTGTCCAACTCCAAGTTTTTGAAATTTTCAGTGCATGCTCTTTTAGCTCCGCCCCCTTTGCTTTGAGCAGAAGCTCATTTGCATTTAAAGGGACAGACACAAAAACGCTCATCCTCAAAAAGTGACTATTTTACATGATATTTAAAAATATATGTTTGGTTTTGAGCTTAAACTTCACACACACACACTGGGGACATCAGAGGCTTATTTTACATCTTGTGAAAAGCGTGTTTTACCACCCATTTAACGTTTCGGTGACATCACCAGTGTGTGTCGTCATCCGTTTACTGGATTAAAATAGAAACATTGAGTGAAGTAGCAACAGAAGATGTTTTTCTGTTTGTCAAACTGTTTTTTTTGGGTCCTCGGTCTGTTATAAATAGCTTGCTTGTGAGTTTGTTGATAAAGGCGGCTGTAGGAATGATAAACACGAGTGTTGAGTCTGCTGAGGGTTGGCAATGAATCTTACCTGACGATACACTGTAAAAATGAATATGCTTTCTCTAATCAATAAAATTGTGGCAACAGATTACAAGCAATATTATTTATTAAATTGAACAAATTAGAATTGAGTTAATCAAATTAATATTCTAATTAATTCTAATTTGTACAATTTAATTAATAATATTGCTTGTAATATGTTGCCACAATTTTATTGATTAGATAAAGCGTATTAATTTTTACAGTGTACAGTATCGGAAATAACCGTAATCTCTTCTCATTTTATTCCCAATAACTTTATAAGGTGTTGCGTTGAGCTTTTATAAATTCATACTCATGTTTTGTTATATTAAGAATTATTAATATTTCCAAAAGCGTGTACTAAAAATATTGAGGTAAAACAGAGATTAGTTTAATCAATACACTGTAAAAAAAAAATATTGTTGGTTTAACTTAAAAAATTAAGTAACCTGGTTGCCTTAATTTTTAAGTTGATTGAAATGGAAAAAGTGAGTTAATGCAATGACGAAGATTGATTTAATCATCAGAACTCAAAATAATAAGTTATCTCAACTAAATATTGAGTATTAATATTAATAGTAATACTAATATTAATTAACTAATTATTATATAATAATATTATTATTATAATTATAATAATAATTTTATTATAATATTATTATTATATTATAATATAATATTATATTATTATAATTATAATACTAATATTATAACTAATTAATAATACTAATTAACTAATATTAATCTTAACTAACTATTAAGTTGATTTGACAAAAGAAAAAATGTTGTGATAACAAATCTTGAAAATATTTTTTTGCGTCGTAGAAACTAAAACTATCATTACTACTATTAGTAATAATAACTACTATTATAATAGTAATAGTATTACTACTAACTACTAATAACTATTACTATAATAGTACTACTATTAGTAATAATAATAACTACTATTGTTAAAATAATATAAATGACAGTATTGTTAGCATGTACGTTGCTAACGTAAGTGTAAGCATTTTTAAAGAAGACGCGGTCATGTTTATGGCTGATTTGAAATAGCGGGGAAAAAGTTTTTTTTTACTTTTAGAATTTTATGTTTATTGTTATGAAAAATGCACAAAAATACTATTTTTAATTTTTATATGAAATATATTTTCCAAAACACACTGTGAGAAAATCAAAGCCATGAACCTAAACAATCTGTTTGCCAAATTTAAGCTTGACATCTAAAAGAAATTAGCTTTCATTCAAATTTAGCTCGGCTGTGTGTGTGTGTGTGTGTGTGTGTGTGTGTGTGTGTGTGTGTGTGTGACTGCTCCCTCTCACACACAGGCCCGTGTGATGTGGGTTCAGACAGCCTCTTTTACTACAATCTCTTATTATCAGTTATGTGAGACAAAACACACTCCGTTCACACACACACACACACACACACACACACCGTCAGCTTCTGCTCGTCTCGCCTGAGATCAGAACCAGAATGAGTTTGTGTTTAGTGTGTGAGTGAATGATCAAACGCCCCAACAGTGCAGATATGGAGGATTCTTCTGCTTTATCATTGCTTATGATTCTTTTTCATTTTTGCTGTTTATATACGATGCATCAGTGTTACACACACACACACACACACACACACACACACACACACACACACACACATCTATTCCTGTGAATTGTTGTGGAATTTGGGAATGCTGTGTGTGTCTCTTTTTGTGGAGTTGTTTGTTATATAGATTTGTATCAGGGACGGATTGTTTCACAGTATAAACAGGAACAGAATTAATGATGCAAACTTCATCAAATATGAAGACGATACAAAACATTATAGTGTCACTGAGTTCAGTTTTTATCTGTGTCAATAATTCATGAATATGGATGTGAAGTTATATGTGTGTACAGTAGTTGTTAGTTGAGGTTAGTGATTGGTTTTGTGGTGATATTAAGGATTCTGAAATCTGTGGTTTCAGTTTCTAATATTTTGGTGTTGTGACGAGCCTGATTATTCTCGGCGGCATGATTAAACTCATGAGTTTGACATATTTAACCAGTTAACTCAGCCAACGCCCTCTCAACACTAACGTTCTTCCAGGAACATTAATACAACATTCGTTCTGGCCTTTCATGATGTTCTTAAAACGTTCAGAAAAATGAAGGAACAAAAATTTGTTTTTAAAAAAGTGTGTGTGTGTGTGTGTGTGTGATGAACAAAAAACAAACAAACGAACAAAAAAGTAACACTTTTTTTCTAAAAACATCATACTGTGTTGAACTGTTACTTGTTTCAGAACGTTCAGAGAACATTCAAAAGTAACACTCCAACATTTGAACAATTCTAAATTGGAATGTTCACATTAAACCTGTTCTGAGAATAATGTGTGTGTGTGTGTGTGTGTCGTCTTGTGTTTGTTGTGAAAGAAGTTCACCTGTAAGAGTGAGAGTGAGTGAGCGAGCGAGCAAGTGAGAGAGAGTTTGTGAGTGTGAGTGAGTGAATGTGTGAGTGAGCGAGTGAGTGAGTGAGTGAGTGAGTGTGTGAGTGAGTGTGTAAGTGAGTGAGTGTGTGAGAGTGTGTAAGTGAGTGAGCGAGTGAGTGAATGTGTGAGTGAGTGAGTGAGAGAGTGTGTGAGTGAGTGCGAGCGAGCGAGTGAGTGAGTGAGTGAGTGAGTGAGTGAGTGAGTGAGTGAGTGAGTGAATGTGTAAGTGAGTGAGCGAGCGAGTGTGTGAGTGAGTGAGTGAGTGAGTGAGTGAGTGAGTGAGTGAATGAATGTGTGAGTGAGTGAGTGAGAGAGTGTGTGAGTGAGTGCGAGCGAGCAAGTGAGTGTGTGAGTGAGTGAATGTGTAAGTGAGTGAGCGAGCGAGTGTGTGTGTGAGTGAGTGAGTGAGCGAGCGAGTGAGTGAGTGAGTGAGTGAATGTGTGAGTGAGTGAGTGAGAGAGTGTGTGAGTGAGTGCGAGCGAGCGAGTGAGTGAGTGTGTGAGTGAGTGAATGTGTAAGTGAGTGAGCGAGCGAGTGTGTGTGTGAGTGAGCGAGCGAGTGAGTGAGTGAGTGCGAGCGAGCAAGTGAGTGTGTGAGTGAGTGAATGTGTAAATGAGTGAGCGAGCGAGTGTGTGTGTGAGTGAGTGAGTGTGAGTGAGTGAATGTGTAAATGAGTGAGCGAGCGAGTGTGTGTGTGAGTGAGTGAGTGCGAGCGAGCGAGCGAGTGAGTGAGTGAGCGAGCGAGTGAGTGAGTGAGCGAGCGAGCGAGTAGGCGAGTGAGTGTGTGAGTGAGTGAGTGAGTGTGTGAGTGAGTGAGTGAGTGTGTAAGTGAGTGAGCGAGCGAGTGTGTGTGTGAGTGAGTGAGCGAGCGAGTAGGCGAGTGAGTGAGCGAGTGAGTGGGCGAGTGTGAGTGCGAGTGAGTGAGCGTGTGAGTGAGCGAGTGAGTGAGTGAATGTGTAAATGAGTGAGCGAGCGAGTGTGTGTGTGAGTGAGTGAGTGCGAGCGAGCAAGTGAGTGTGTGAGTGAGTGAATGTGTAAGTGAGTGAGCGAGCGAGTGTGTGTGTGAGTGAGTGAGTGTGTGAGTGAGTGAATGTGTAAGTGAGTGAGCGAGCGAGTGTGTGTGTGAGTGAGTGAGTGAGCGAGCGAGTGAGTGAGTGAGTGAGTGAATGTGTGAGTGAGTGAGTGAGAGAGTGTGTGAGTGAGTGCGAGCGAGCGAGTGAGTGAGTGTGTGAGTGAGTGAATGTGTAAGTGAGTGAGCGAGCGAGTGTGTGTGTGAGTGAGCGAGCGAGTGAGTGAGTGAGTGCGAGCGAGCAAGTGAGTGTGTGAGTGAGTGAATGTGTAAATGAGTGAGCGAGCGAGTGTGTGTGTGAGTGAGTGAGTGTGAGTGAGTGAATGTGTAAATGAGTGAGCGAGCGAGTGTGTGTGTGAGTGAGTGAGTGCGAGCGAGCGAGCGAGTGAGTGAGTGAGCGAGCGAGCGAGTAGGCGAGTGAGTGTGTGAGTGAGTGAGTGAGTGTGTGAGTGAGTGAGTGAGTGTGTAAGTGAGTGAGCGAGCGAGTGTGTGTGTGAGTGAGTGAGTGAGCGAGCGAGCGAGTAGGCGAGTGAGTGAGCGAGTGAGTGGGCGAGTGTGAGTGCGAGTGAGTGAGCGAGTGAGTGAGTGAGTGAGTGAGTGAGTGAGTGAGTGAGTGTGTGAGTGAGTGAATGTGTAAATGAGTGAGCGAGCGAGTGTGTGTGTGAGTGAGTGAGTGCGAGCGAGCGAGTGAGTGAGCGAGCGAGTGAGTGAGTGAGCGAGCGAGCGAGTAGGCGAGTGAGTGTGTGAGTGTGTGAGTGAGTGAGTGAGTGTGTGAGTGAGTGAGTGAGTGTGTAAGTGAGTGAGCGAGCGAGTGTGTGTGTGAGTGAGTGAGTGAGCGAGCGAGCGAGTAGGCGAGTGAGTGAGCGAGTGAGTGGGCGAGTGTGAGTGCGAGTGAGTGAGCGAGTGAGTGAGTGAGTGGGCGAGTGTGTGAGTGCGAGCGAGCGAGCGAGTAGGCGAGTGAGCGAGCGAGCGAGTAGGCGAGTGAGCGAGCGAGTGAGTGGGCGAGTGTGTGTGTGAGTGAGTGATTGAGTGGGCGATTGAGTGGGCGAGCGAGTGAGCGAGTGAGTGGGCGAGTGTGTGTGTGAGTGAGTGATTGAGTGGGCGATTGAGTGGGCGAGCGAGCGAGCGAGTGAGTGGGCGAGTGTGTGTGTGAGTGAGTGATTGAGTGGGCGATTGAGTGGGCGAGCGAGTGAGTGAGCGAGTGAGTGGGCAAGTGAGCGAGCGAGTGAGCGGGCGAGTGAGTGAGTGGGCGAGTGAGTGGGCGAGCGAGTGAGTGAGTGAGCGAGCGAGCGAGTGAGTGACTGAGAGTTTGAGTGAGTGAGAGAGTGTGTGTGTGAGTGTAATGAGTGTGTGTGTGTGTGAGTGACAGAAGTGTTCACCTGTGTTCCTGCCTCTCGTCTGTCACTCATTAGCGGCGGCTCTCTCTCTCTCTCTCTGTGTGTGTGTGTGTGTGTGTGTGTGTGTGTGTGTGTGTGTGTTTGTTTAGTTTAACACGAGGCCGAGGCGAGTCGCCCCCCCGAGAGACACGAGCGCTTCTGTCTCCTGTTAACAGCCCAGGTGTTTGTTTTCTTACCTCTCCTTTCCTTCTTTTCTTTCTCTTCCTCCTCCACTCCGGGAGGGATGATCCAGAGATCTGTGGCCTTTCTTCAAACCTGAGGCTCGAGTGTGTGTGTGTGTGTGTGTGTGTGTGTGTGTGTGTTTCCTCTGATTGAGAACACATTCGTCTGAACGGGACGAGTCCCTGTGACCCTCCACTGCCCTCAGAAGGGGGCGACCCGGCCCGAGTGTGTGTGTGTGTGTGTGTGTGTGTGTGTGAACCTGACACACACACACACACACACGCCCCGCGCGCTCAGGTTTCTGCTACGCTAATGCAATCAGATGCATGAATGAAGTATATTTTGCAGTTTGAAATCTGGGGTTAGTAAGAGTTTACGGCTGCATTTATTTGATCAAAAATACTGTAAAATTATTACTTTATTTTTAAAAATTCTATTTTTTTACTATTTGAAAATGTTTTGGGGTTAGTAAGAGTTTAAGGCTGCATTTATTTGATCAAAAATATGTGTGTGTGTGTGAGAGAGAGAGAGACAGAGAGAGTGTGTGTGTGTGTGTGAGAGAGAGAGAGAGACAGATAGAGAGAGTGTGTGTGTGTGTGAGAGAGAGAGAGACAGAGAGAGTGTGTGTGTGTGTGTGTGTGTGAGAGAGAGAGAGAGAAAGTAGAACGACTGAATAGTATTTTCTTGTTAAAAATATTTTTACACCTACAAAATATTATTTTTACATTAATTAATATAAAAAAATAACATTTTTAGCTTTCATTTATTTAAGAAAAAAATGTTAATTTTTTTGTTTTGTTGATATTATTTATTAATGTAAAAAAAATCTTGTAGTTGTAAAAAAAACTTAAATAAAAGCTAAAAAACTTTTTTTTTATTTTGTTTAATTGTTAAATTAGTGATATTGTTTATTAAAGAAAATAAAATCAATGAATGACAGTTTTAAGTCTAAAACTCTATTTTTTATTTACAGCTACAATTCTTTTTTTCTTTAATATCAATAATTGAACGATTAAACCTGAGAGTGTTAAGTTTTCTTTTTTCTTCTTTTTTAACGGATGCGACGGGTGATTTTGTGTTCTGTCATGAATAAATCATATGTGTGTGTGTGTGTGTGTGTGTGTGTGTGTTTCCACTGGGCTGGACTTCAGTGAATGAGCCTCAACACCTTCACCTGCTGCTCGACAGAAACAAAAGAGGCGAGGTGAGCCAGAAATAGCGTTTCCTCGGCCGATCAAAGGCCCGTCTGACTCCCCGCGGCTGTGTGCCGCAGATAAGCATCGCTACGCCAGAGTCGAGTCTGCTGATGTGTTTGTTTGCCTGTTTTATTCTCTCATTTAGTTTTCCTCCAGGGTCTGACACTTAGATCCTATCTGGGCCGGAGTAAATGGATTGGACATGATTGTTCTGCAGATACGCTGTGAGGAAAGTGCCAAAGGTTCATCTAAACGGGGGCTTTTAACGGTAATCACTAGTGTTATCAGCTTGAGTTATTAGCTGCATTGTGCTGGAGTTATACCGAGAGAAAATAAAAAAACTAACTTTTACTATCCACGTTTTTCAAAAAAAAAAAGTGCATATTTGCACTCCAAACGGTCAAAAAATGACTAAATGAGTTAGTCAAAATAGTGTTTAGTGTGGAAAGTGCGAAAGGTTTACTGCTCATTCATCTAAACGATAGTCAAAAAGGCACCCCTGTGTTGAAATAGAAATAAAATTACATGTAATATAAAAAAAATACATTTACATTCATGCATTTAGACTTGATTTACAATAGAGGAACAAAAGCAATTAGTCACAATTAAAATATAAATTTCTATATTAAAATGTTACTGAATATTAAAATAGTTCACATTCATCTAAACGGGGGCTTTTAACGGTAATTACTGGTCTCATCAGCTTGAGTTATCAGCTGCATTGTGCTGGAGTTATACCGAGAGAAAATAAAAAAAACTAACTTTTATTATCCACGTTTTTCAAAAAAAAAAAGTGCACATTTGCACTCCAAACGGTCAAAAAATGACTAAATGAGTTAGTCAAAATAGTGTTTAGTGTGGAAAGTGCGAAAGGTTTACTGCTCGTTCATCTAAACGACCCTTAAAACGGTGGCTTTTAACGTTAATTACTAAAAAAAATTGGTCAAAAAGGCATCCTGATGTTAAAATAGAAATAAAATTACATATAAAATAAAATAACATACATTTACATTCATGCATTTAGACTTGATTTACAATAGAGGAACAAAAGCAATTAGTCACAGTTAAAATATAAATTTGTATATTAAAAGTTTACTGAATATTAAAATAGTTTACATTCATCTAAACGGGCCTCATATGGTGGATTTTAACAATCATAACCAGTGTTATCAGACAGCAAAGGCCTTTCGATGCACTTTAAGAGTTAAAAAGCTCCAACGCATTTCCAATGTTTAAATTAAACTGAGTAAATGTCTTTTTAATGAATTCTGGACTTTAAAGTGGATTCAAACCTTGTTTTAGTTGTGACAGTGTCTCTGTGGACACTAAATTGTCAACTTATTAATATTAATAATGAACTGCATTGTCCTGTCTCAAGTTCACTTGTATACATGGAGAAAATAAAATAAACTAACTTTTTTTGTCCACATATTATAATTTTTTTCAATTAAAAGTTGCATATTAGCACTTCAATTGATCTATTTTTTCAAAAATGCATCCTGGTGTTGAAATTGAAATTAAAAATAACATTTACATTCATGCATTTAGCAGGCTTGACTTGAATTGAATAGTCACAGTTAAAAATTCCTATAATAACATATTAAAAGTTTGTCAGCTGTTAATTTGTTAAAGTCAGTTCACGTTAATGATCAATGACGGATATATCAGATAGAAGTTACCATCTCGAAGCAGTCATTAACTAATAACCACTATAAGAAAGGGTTCTAAGTGGAACCTTAAATGGTTCTGTCAGGCGCTTCTTGAAAAGAACCTTTTAGATCATGGAATCATTTTATGCATTTAGTTTTAATTAAGAAAAAACAAATAATTTGATAAATATGAATGTATTATGCAGTCTTTTAGGACATTTCTCCTTATATAGAACATTTTTTTGCATAAAGGGTTCCTAAAAATCGATCCAAAGAACACTATGGTTCTATATAGAACGTTCTTATCATAAATATATCTTTAAAATGTCAGGAGTCAGGAACACTTGAGTTCCATAGGACCATTTTGGCATAAACAATTATTTAAAATTCAGTCAAGAACACTAGAGTTCCATACAGAACATTTTGGCATAAAAAGGGGTTCTTTAACATTGAGTCAAGAACACTGGGGTTCCTTATAAAACCTTTTTGGCATATAAAAGTAATTTCAAATGGAGTCGTATAGAACCAATATGTATCATATAGAATTCAAATGTTCTATATAGAACCATTTTGGCTTTAAGGTTCTGTTCAAACTGAATCAAGAACCCTAGAGTTATATATATAACTTTTTTGCTGTTAAAAGCTCTTTAAAATTGAGTTCTATATAGAAGTTTTTTAGCTTAAGGTTTTCATCAAAATTGAGTCAAGAACACTAGGGTTTCACATAGAACCTGTTTAGCATAAAGGGTTCCTTAAATTTACTCAAGAACACTATTGTTTCACATAGAACCTGTTTAGCATAATTTGTTCATCAAAATTGAGTCAAGAACACTAGGGTTTCAGATAGAATTTTTAGCATAAAGGGTTCCTTAAATTTAGTCACAAACACTAGGGTTTCACATGGAACCCTTTTAGCATAAATTGCTTATCAAAATGAACTCAAGGGTTCTATATAGAACCTTTTTAGCAGGAAGTGTTTAAAAATTGAGAAAAGAACACTACGGTTTCTCATAGAACCTTTTGGAATAAAAAGATCTTTACAATTGAGTCAAGAACACCAGTGTTCTTTATAAATGCTCATTGACCCTATTTTTCATAACAAACACAATCCTCAATCAGTAACCCTCTTTGATCTGTATTTAATTATTGAATTATTAAACATTGATATCGGCATGCGTTTTAATCACAGTTTAATGTGTGCCAGTGCAGTGTAATGCATTATAATCATTTGACAGGCGGGTTGTCGGGAGAATGGCTTAGAGCTTCCCATACGCTTCCTCCGGCCGATAAGAAAGGAAAACACGTTCTCCGCTCTTAAAACAGAAACCCTGAGCACCTTCAGGAAGAGCCGAGCGCTCTATGGGCTTTGTAATTTAAGGCAGAGGTCAATCCCGGGATTTACAAAGTGAGGAAGCCCCCCCACCCCACACTAATGCCCCGGCAGGTCAGGCCTCCAGTTAAAAAGAGAAACATGGGCTGCGTCCCAAATCACGTATACTCTCTCTCTCTTATGTAATTACTTAATGACTGACTGCTAAAAAGGTTCCGTCTATAGAGTATGAATGTAATCCAGACGTACTACATTCGCCATGTTGTCATTATCATGTGATCTACTCACTGCCATTCATAAATCCTCTCCCGTGGCCTCATGGGATAGTAAAGTGTCCATGTTAAAGGTTCCACCTGTCAAAAAGGAACTTTTATTTTAAGAGTGCTCTTTAAATCATCAGTACACTTAAAAAATAAAGGTTCTCTTTTGACACTTATGGTTCCATGAAGAACCTTTAACATGCAGGGAACCTTTCGTGGTGTGAAGAACATAAAGAAGAGCTAGAACCAGAAGAACTATAGAACATAGGAAAGGTTCCATGGATGTTAAAGGTTCTTCATGAACCATAAAGGTCAAAAAGAAACCTTTATTTTAAGAGTGGTCTTTAAATCAGTACACTCTTTAAAAAAAATAAAGGTTATTTTTGACAGTTATGGTTCTGTGAAGAACCTTCAACATCCAGGCAACATTTCTTTGTGTGGAAAACAATTAAATTATCGAAAAAACCCTTTTCACTAAAGAACATAGTTCCATGGATGTTAAAGGTTCTTCATGGAACCATAAGAACCTTTATTTCAAGAGTGGTCTTTAAATCATCAGTACACTCTTAAAAAATAAAGGTTATTTTTGACAGTTATGGTTCTGTAAAGAACCTTTAACATCCATGGAACCTTTCTTAGTGTGAAGAACGTTAAAATAATTGCAACAAACTTTTTTTTATTAAAGAACCTCTGAAAGGTTCCGTGGATGTTAATGTTTTTGATGGGAACCATAAATGTCAATAAAGAACCTTTTTTGATAGTTATGGTTCCATGAAGAACCTTTAAGATCCATGGAACTTTCTTAGTGTAAAGAGCAACTAAATAATTGTAAGAACCCTTTATTCACTAAAGAACCTCTGAAAGGTTCCATGGATGTTAAAGGTTCTTCATGGAACCATAACTGTCGAAAAAATAACCTTTATTTTAGGAGTTCTCTTTAAATCATCAGTATACATACAAATAAAGGTTATTTTTTGACAGTTGTAACATTTTAACGTCCAGGGAACCTTTCTTAGTGTGAGGAACATTTAAATAATTAAAATAACCTTTTATTATTATTATTATTAAAGAACCGCCGAAAATTTTCAAGGATGTTAAAGGTTTTATATGGAACCACAAATGCCAATAAAGAACCTTTTTTGACAGTTAATGGTTCCATGAAGAACATTTAACATCCATGGAACTATATTCTATAGTAAAAAAAGGTTATTTTGATTATTCAATAGTTCTTCACACTAAGAAAGCTTCCATGGATGTTAAAGGTTCTTCATGGAACCATAACTGTCAAAAAAAAATAACCTTTATTTCAAGAGTGCTCTTTAAATCATCAGTAAAATAAAAGAACCTTTTTCGACAGCTATGGTTCTGTGAAGAATCTTTAACATCCATGGAACCTTTCCAAGGTTCTTTAAAGTGAAAAAATGGTTCTTTAGATTATAAAAATCTTCACACTACTAAACTGTTAAGAACTGTTCTCTAAAACAAATCCCTCTTTAGATATCTATGACATTATGGAACCTTTATTGCATACAATAAGTTTTAAGATCTCCACTGGTTCCAGGATGTTAAGCTCTTTTTTGGTTCTATGAGGAACTTTTATTTTAAGAAATGTTTCATTTAAGTGACCTTTTTCACATTTTATTGTATTTATTTTCCAGTAAAGATGGCTTCGTAACTCCTACATGCTCAGCGAGTCCGGAACCGTCATCGGAGCCCATTTGTTTTGAAGCTCGAAACACCTTGAACAAATTTCTCTCCACACTGAAACAGTGCGAGATGATGATGTTGTGCGGTTCTGATGTTCATCAGGTCTGCGGTGTCCCACTGACCCGGAGCTTCAGTCCATCTGCATTCTTGCACTTTGAACCATAAACATCCTCCTTTCAAAGAGCTTGGCAGGAAGTTTGGTAAGTTTTCCCTTAAATGTGCTTTAGTCTATTTAAAATAGGAGCCTGCTGGATTGCTTTCAGCATCTGATACAATAAAAATGCCTATATTGCTGTGTTTGAGATGGTCTAATAGCTTAATACTGGTGCGCTTTGCATGCATGTCTGTAAAGTAAATATAAATAACATCGTATATACATCATATATAATATAGTTACTGTATAACCAAATACTGAGTCTGAAAAAGTATTAGTACATTAATTACTTTGTCTATTGAGCAAGTCAATTTATTTAATTAATTTATGTTTTATTAAGAATCAATGAATTAATGCTGTCATTAAAAAATGCAAGTAAACTATACATGCAAGCTGGTCAGATCTCTAGTGCAGTTTCCATTAAAAAACAAAAGAAATGTTTCGTTCTCAGTAAAGTTCCAGAGGCGTGAAGGAGCTGATAGATGCTGATGACATACAGAGCACACAGCTGTTACACCTGTGTGTGTGTGTGTGTGTGTGTGTGTGTGTGTGTGAGAGAGAGAGAGCGAGAGAGAGAGAGAGAGCAGACTGGGCTTGGAGATCAAAATCTGCAGCTATATATGAATTAGAAATAAACACCTATATAATAATGCATAAAAAATGTGTACAACAAAGCTGAAGGCTATTGTTCTTTGGATAATACACTTATTTTAAGGTGTCACTTTATTTGACTACACTTTATTTTAAGGTGTCATTGTTATAGTTTAATTATATATTTAAGTACTGAATAATATTAATTAACTACATACTATAGGAGGTTTTGGTTGAGGGTTAGCTGTGTGTAATTATGCATAATTTACTAATATTTACCTAATATTTTAAAATGATGCATTTATAAAATATACTGTATTTCTTTTTTTTTTCAAATGTTTGTAGAAACATTTGTTTTTCAACAAATGTTTTTCAATTGTTTGTTAATCTTTTATTAAAGAATGAAATGGGCTTGGGGATAAATATTTAGGCTCAGTGTCGAAATAAAGGCGGATTAAATTATTATAGGCTGTATGCATAAAATAGTGTCAAATAAATTGCCTATACAAAGACCTTAAACCAAAAATAAATATATATTTTTTTTTTATTTAGAAGTATACTGGTAGCCTATGTGGAGTTAAATCTAATCTTATAAGTAGGCTAAAATATTTTTAAAGAGCATATATATATATATATATATATATATATATATATATATATATATACTGTATGAATAATAAAAGTGTTCTTGTGTAAAACGCATCGGTGTTTGTTAAGCGATGAGAGAGACGTGACGAAAGCAGAATATGACGAGAGATCAGCGCGAGCCTGACGACACTAGAGTTTCGCATTTCACGAGAGGCAGAAAAAAAACAAGTTTCAGGATCTTCCAGAAGAGCCTTCGAGCTTAAACCACACTGAGATCACGAGTCCATCACAGCAAAACCCGAGGAGCTCTGATTTCATCCGACACGGACAATATTTAAGAGTTTCTGTCATCATTTATGGATCTGCGGTGACCTGATGCATGAACAAATCATCCAAAAGAGCTAAAATCAGGTACGTCCCGTCTCAACCATCTCATGCGCTCTTAAAAATGAGTTTCCGCAGCAATGCGTTTTTTTCGTAGCCCAAAGAATCATTAGCGATCAGTTAAGTTTACTAAAACATTTTAATAATCTAACAAACCGTTATAAGCAGTTCGATATACACTCTAAAAAAACTTGGATTGTTTCAACGGTCAAATTATGGACAAACCAAACCGTTGGTTTAAAATTTAAATTTAGAAAAATTAAAACCAACCGTTAAGTTTGTCCATATTTGACCGTTGAAACGGACCGCGCGTTTTTAGAGTGAAGGTTCTTCACGGAACCATCCGATGCCAATAAAATACCTTTATTTTTAGCGTGAGGTGTTTGTTTTGATGTTTTGTTTGCTTTTGTTTTTGAAGCGATGGCATCTTACCATAGCTTGGATGATGACGCAATGGCTTTGATGGTCCACGACACCAACGCGGTGAAGAAGGAAGAGTTCGCGAAGGACGAGCCGGTCCAGTCAGACCCGAGTTCCGACCCGAAATCGGACCCGTCCCAGAAGCCTCCGTACTCGTACGTGGCTCTGATCGCGATGGCCATCCGGGAGAGCTCTGAGAAAAGACTAACCCTCTCGGGGATCTACCAGTACATCATTACCAAGTTCCCCTTCTATGAGAAGAACAAGAAGGGATGGCAGAACAGTATCCGACACAACTTGAGTCTCAACGAGTGTTTTATTAAAGTTCCCCGGGAGGGTGGCGGCGAGCGCAAGGGGAACTACTGGACCCTCGACCCGGCTTGCGAGGACATGTTCGAGAAGGGGAACTACCGGCGCCGGAGGCGCATGAAGCGCCCATTTAGACCGCCGGTGGCTCACTTCCAACCGGGGAAGTCTCTCTTCGGAGGCGACGGATACGGAAACTACCTATCCGCCCCAAAATACCTCCAGTCCGGCTTCATGAACAACACCTGGCCGCTCGCTCAGCCTCCGCCACCGATGAGCTACGGGTCCTGCCAGATGAGCAACGGGAACATGGGGGCCATGAAAGGACTAACGGCCCCATCCTACAACCCCTATAGCCGAATGCAAGCCATGGGTCTTCCGAACATGATGAACTCGTACCACCAGCAACACCATCAGTCCCAGCAGCAGCAACAGCCCTCGCCGGTTCCGTCCAACAGCGCGGCGGCCCTTCAGTTCACCTGCTCCCGGCAGCCGGCCGAGCTCTACTCGTACTGGGACCACGACGCCAAAAACTCCACGTTACATTCGCGGATTGACATTTGAACCGAGTCACACCTCATTCGAGGGACTTCGAATTCGGTCGATCATCTGAGGTAAACAGGGTAACTTTTTGTTGCTGAAGAACAAACCAACACTAGGCTACCTGGACAGCATGGATCATTTTTTTTAAATATTATAAGTAGTTTTGATTGTCGACTTCAGGATAAAACGTTGAAAAAAAATCATAAAAATCGAAAATTACTTTGTTTGTGGACAATGAAAATAGCCTATTCCTACATGATTGTTTTGGGACCATTGTGATTTTTACGTTTTGAATTGTCAAGCCAGCACTTATTTTCTATGCTTTCAATAAACTGTTTTGATTAAAATGTTGATGTATTTGGAAGATAGAGGGGTCTCTTATTTCACGCGCTTACAAAAAAAAAAAAAAAAATCAAAAGAAAATCGACATGATTACGCTCTAAACAAAAACCGCGGGGTTGTTTCAACTGTCAAATATGGTAAACTGATTTTTTTATTAAGATTTTAAACCCAACGGTTGGGTTATATTTGACCGTTGAAACAACCCAGCATTTTAGCATAATTTACTGTGATATTCCTGCTCTTGAGTAGAATGGGGTAATTACAGTAGTAAACAACCATTAATGTGATTTTTAAAGACTTCCCTTCTTGTTTCATTTCCGTTCGGTGAAAAAAGCGTTTATGGTTTTCTTTCGCAAATATAAAACCACATTTCTTTTTGGTTTATGAAAATGATTCGAATTAGGCGATTTATTTATTTATTTTTCGTTTCGAAAAATCAGTTCTCGTCAATTATTATAGCCCATGTTATTTTTATAGTCAGTCAAATAGCAATCTATTTATGGCTGTTTTTATATTATAGTCCTGCATTTAATTAAAGTCTATCAGCTGCCATTTCATAAATATTATGGCCTAAATAGCCTAGGTCGAAATTATTAAATTTCTGAAATACATAACTTGGACACGGTCACCTCTGATAACAGATCACTCTAAATTGTAATTATAATGCATTTTCTGTAAAGCTGCTTTGAAACGATTGTGAAAACCGCTACAAATAAATGTGAATAGAAAAGTAAAAATTAAATCGCATAAAACTATCTTTAAACAGTTTAAAACTTTATATCGAAATAGTTGACATTTAATCAATTTATTCATAGAACAGAAATGTCAGCTTTGCTGCAAATATAAAGGTTACATTTCTGTTAAAGGGCCTTTTTTATTAGCCTACATGGATTAAAAAAATATGGATCAAAATACAATAACTGTGATTAGGCCTGTCATTTTAAAAATCTGACGGAAATATTATTTCGCACGAATATTATGTATAAACACGTATATCGTTATCTTCGGTCTCTCATTACTGTATTCTGTGATCAAGGCCAGATTTAACGAAAGAGAAAACATGAGAAACTTTTGCGGTCGCTCCATATTTTTACATCATTAATAACAGCAGCTGAGGTCCTGTCGCGAGACTACAAAACTCAAATTTAGTCTGAAAATAAATGATGCATGTACAAGTGTGCATCTCCTCGGGTTTATTGCCTGTTTACACATCGTAAGACATATTTGTATAATGTCATAATAATAATCATGGAAGATTTTCTCTACAGACCTGCTTTAAATTGTTCATTTATACAAACAAAACAGGCCTGATAGCATTCACAATCACCCAAATACATTTAAATGCAAAAGTGGCATAAACCTTCTTGGATTTATTTGAGTTCATGGCGGGGAAAAATGCATAAAAAAATGATTGTTCATTTACAATGTCTTTTATTTGACCATTTAAAGCTCTCGCGCCTCTGTTGCTCTGATGTTTGTATTTCACACTGTTTCTATTGAATTAAAAGAAACGAGCTCATCAATATTTATTCCACGGCAAACACAGTCTGACATTCCACCTTGCTTCCAGAATCCGGGAATTGTGTCTTTAAACCGTAAAAGCTCAAATCGCACGTGTTTTCGTAAAATATTTATAGTAGCCTAATCCATAAAAAAACAGATAACGTCACTGTAAACACGTGATGTGAATTATTGAATCCCGTCAGGAATATATTCAACCAAATATCCTTATTATTATTATTATTATTATTATGTATTATTCCAGAACGATCCTTGGATGTCATTCTTTTAGAAATATTTGAAACTCAAACAAACCTTCTTATAATTTGATATTAGTAAGAATAAATTTAATTTTATCCAAATTATATCTTCAGATTAAGATTAGTGTAATTAGCTTCATGTCTTTGTGAACAGATGAAGACACACACTCTTCATCTCGTGTGTGATCACTAGAAGGCGCTATAAGCACATCACAGACAGATTTATGAATCATACACTATTATTTATATATTATTAAATATATATTTCTGTTTATTGTCAGTCAGAGAAAGTGAATTAGACGTTGTTAGTGTATGATATCTGTACTCTTCTATCTCCTGGTCATTAGTTTAATCCTTTAAAAGTAACTTTAGATTCACTGCTGAATCTTTATGAAACTACAAATGGTATTTTTGTACGTTTAGAGTGTGATGAACAATAGCAATGATAAAGGTTCATCCAGTGTGTTTTGCTTGTGGATACACAGTATTTATTTATTTTATTACACAACATTCAGAGCGTTTGATTCACAGAGAGAGCGTGTGTGTGTGTGTATGTGTGTGTGTGTATGATATTTAAGTATGTATGATTACAGTGATGATGATATATATCAAATCAGACTAAAGCCTTTTGCCGGATTGATTGAAGTAATCATTAAATATTACAACTGAAAAGAATGCATGAATAAAACATCATAAACAGCCATTTATCAGCACCAGATTAACCACCAATATCAGTTTATTAATGTGGATCATGATGCACCTCAGTGAATTATTCTAGCAGAAACACACATAAACATATTTATCCTGCATTTACAGACTTCATGTTTCAAATGTGCAAATGTCGTGAGCATCGGATCAAACAAATGCTGCACAAGATTTTCCCTTTTCAGAGCCATTTTTTAACGACCTCATAACAGTACTAAAGTGCTTTTAGATTCGGTTAATACATGTTCCAAAGTGCCATCGCTTCATATTGAAGAAACATTCTTAATGAAGCGCAAATACAGCGTCAACTGTGTGTCTATTACACCGAGAGCTAAACGCAATAAACCAAATAATTGTGCATAGCAAAATACATTTCTGTGTCACGGAGGTCAAAGGTCAGTTGGTCCCAATATTATTTTTTTGTTTAGCCTATTTAATAAATGGTACACTCTAAGAAAAAAAGGTACGAAAGCTGTCACTGGGGCGGTACCTTTTCAAAAGGTACACTTTTGTACCTATAGGGTGCATATTGGTACCTTAATTGAATATGCACCCTATAGGTACAAAAGTGTACCTTTTGAAAAGGTACCACCCCAGTGACAGCTTTCGTACCTTTTTTTCTGAGAGTGTAAATAGTAATTCTGCTGTTTTCATACATTTGGGTGGTTGATGCATAATGTATGGAAGCTTGTTTCCACCACAGAATAAAACGTTTTAAGAGGTAATTGTGGCTTTTTATCTCACAATTGGGAGTTTACATCACGCAAATCTGACTTTATTTCTCAGAATTGCGTTATAAAGCCAGAATTGCGTGATATAAAGTCGCAATTGCGTTATAAAGTTGCAATTGTGTTATAAAGTCAAATTTGTGTGATTTAAAGTTAGAATTGTGTGATATAAATTCGCAATTGTGTTATAAAGTCGCAATTGTTATAAACTCAGAACTACGTGATTTAAAGTCGCAATTGTGTTATAAAGTCAGAATTGCGTTATGAAGTCAGAATTGCGTGATTAAAGGCGAAATTGTGTTATAACGTCAGAATTGCGTGATTTAAAGTTGCAATTGTGTTATAACGTCAGAATTGCGTGATTTTAAGTCAGAATTGCGTGATTAAAGGCAAAATTGTGTTATAATGTCAGAATTGTGTGATTTAAAGTCGCAATTGTGTTATAACGTCAGAATTGCGTGATTTAAAGTCGCAATTGCGTTATGAAGTCAGAATTGCATGATTTAAAGTCGGAATTGTGTTATAACGTCAGAATTACGTGATTTAAAGTCGGAATTGCGTTATGAAGTCAGAATTGTGATATAAAGTTAGAATTGCGTGATAGAAATTCGCAATTGTTATAAAGTCAGAACTGCGTGATTTAAAGTCGCAATTGTGTTATAAATTTGCAATTGTGTTATAAAGTCAGAATTGCGTGATATAAACATGCAAATTTAAAGAAAAAAGTCAGAAAGTCGCAATTACCTTTTTTATTCAGTGGCGGAAACAAGCTTCCATAATAATGCGTCAGTGATTATCCTGTAACATTTTATAAACATTTTACCTTTTTAATCACTAGTTTATTTTTAATGGCCTTTGTGATGTGACGGTCTGTCAAATTTAAAAGCACATTATGCTACATTTCAACTTTCAACTAGCAATGCACAAAGTTATCAATTTTCCTATTCAGCCTATGCTGCGTTAATAATTGTGCTTCTAATTGGGTTGGTGCTGTTCATGCAATATTAATAACGTGGTAACACTTTAACAATATGGTTATTAACTAACTATGATTGAACAATACTTCTACCGCAGTTATTAATCTTAATTTACATAATTAAAATCAAAGGTTGTACTGAATACTGTAACAAATGTATTGCTAATAATGTATCAGTTTAATGTTAACTAATGAACATTATTGTAAAGTGTAACCAATAACTTTAATTGATTTTAAGGACATTGGTGTTATGCTACGCAGTTTATATGCGAGTATGCAAAAATCCTGGTTCAAACGCGCCGCTGAATATTATCAACATATCAAATCATTCTATATTTATCGTAGATCGACTTCATACGTTACTAATGCGAACGCTCTGTTTCTCGTCGGCCCCCTCTCGGTAGCTTTGCTCGAGGCGCATTTTCTCCGGGTCCGTTTCCCGGGTGCCACTGGGCGGGGTCTGTTTGAAAGGGGGCGGAGTCTGTTTAAAAAGGGGCGGGGTCTTAGTTTTCACCACTTTGTCGAAGTACGCGAGATCCGCCACGTATTTTCCCATCGACGAGAGCGACACGATGGGCGGGAACTCGTACCCCCACAGGATCTCCTCGGGCAGGTACGAGGTCCGCACCTGACAGGTGGCCGATGTTGGTTCTACTGTGGAGATCATAATAACCAGAAGCTCAAAATCCACCGGATCGGGTTCTGTCCATCCTCCACCTGATGAGGAAAAAAATGCAAAAATCTCCTTTAAAGTTGTGCATTTATGTTCACCATTTTGCTGCATCCACTCGCAAAAATAAATGTTTTATATATTTACGGTAGAACATCGACAAAATATCTTCAACATTATCTGTACTTAATATCGGCATAAAAGAAAAATCGACCATTTTGACCCACATAATGTGTTGTTGGCTATTGTCACAAATATACCCGTGCGACTCGTGACGGTGTCACATGTGGTGTTTTTGGACCCGTACCCGTGTCGGCCCAGGCTTGCAGCGGGCTCTCGTCATCGATAGTGTGGTAGAAGGTGAGGGGGAGGATGAGGAACGGGCTCTCGCTCTCCGTATCTACGCTGAAGCTCACGTTCTTCTGGTCCAAACGGACCGTCTCTCCCTCCTTCGGCACACACGGCTGTAAAAGCTTCCCTGTCACCTGAGGAAAATTACATTTGTCTTCAAAGAACTCTCAATATTCCACTTCCAAGACCTAGTGAGCACTTTCAAAAATAAAGGTTCTTTATTTGCATTGATGGTTCCATAAAGAACATTTAACATCCACTGAACCATTAAGGTTCCCTTTAAACTTTTAAAAATGGTTCTTTATTGGCATTGATGCAACCATGAGGACGTTTAACTTCCATAGAACCAATAAGGTTCTCTTTAAACTGTTTAAAATGGTTCTTTATTGGCATTGATGCTTCCATGAGAACGTTTAACATCCATAGAACCAATAAGGTTCTCTTTAAACTTTTAAAAATGGTTCTTTATTGGCATTGATGCAACCAAGAGAACGTTTAACATCCATAGAACCAATAAGGTTCTCTTTAAACTTTTAAAAATGGTTCTTTATTGGCATTGATGCAACCAAGAGAACGTTTAACATCCATAGAACCATTAAGGTTCTCTTTAAACTTTTAAAAATGGTTCTTTATTGGCATTGATGCAACCATGAGGACGTTTAACTTCCATAGAACCAATAAGGTTCTCTTTAAACTTTTAAAAATGGTTCTTTATTGGCATTGATGCAACCATGTGAACGTTTGACATCCGTTAGAACCAATAAGGTTCTCTTTAAACTTTTAAAAATGGTTCTTTATTGGCATTGGTGCAACCATGTGAACGTTTAACATCCATAGAACCAATAAGGTTCTCTTTAAACTTTTAAAAATGGTTCTTTATTGGTATTGATGCAACCATGAGAACGTTTAACATCCATAGAACCAATAAGGTTCTCTTTAAACTTTTAAAAATGGTTCTTTATTGGCATTGATGCAACCATGAGGACGTTTAACATCCATAGAACCAATAAGGTTCTCTTTAAACTTTTAAAAATGGTTCTTTATTGGTATTGATGCAACCATGTGAACGTCTAACATCCATAGAACCAATAAGGTTCTCTTTAAACTTTTAAAAATGGTTCTTTATTGGTATTGATGCAACCATGTGAACGTTTAACATCCATAGAACCAATAAGGTTCTCTTTAAACTGTTAAAAATGGTTCTTTATTTGCATTTAATGTTTCCATGAGAACGTTTAACATCCTTAGAACCAATAAGGTTCTCTTTAAACTGTTAAAAATGGTTCTTTATTGGTATTGATGCAACCATGTGAACGTTTAACATCCATAGAACCAATAAGGTTCTCTTTAAACTGTTAAAAATGGTTCTTTATTTGCATTAATGTTTCCATGAGAACGTTTAACATCCTTAGAACCAATAAGGTTCTCTTAAAACTGTTTAAAATGGTTCTTTATTGGCATTGATGCTTCCATGAGAACGTTTAACATCCATAGAACCAATAAGGTTCTCTTTAAACTTTTAAAAATGGTTCTTTATTGGCATTGATGCAACCATGAGGACGTTTAACATCCATAGAACCAATAAGGTTCTCTTTAAACTTTTAAAAATGGTTCTTTATTGGTATTGATGCAACCATGTGAACGTTTAACATCCATAGAACCAATAAGGTTCTCTTTAAACTGTTAAAAATGGTTCTTTATTTGCATTAATGTTTCCATGAGAACGTTTAACATCCTTAGAACCAATAAGGTTCTCTTAAAACTGTTTAAAATGGTTCTTTATTGGCATTGATGCAACCATGAGAACATTTAACATCCATAGAACCAATAAGGTTCTCTTTAAACTGTTAAAAATGGTTCTTTATTGGCATTGATGCAACCATGAGAACGTTTAACATCCATAGAACCAATAAGGTTCTCTTTAAACTTTTAAAAATGGTTCTTTATTGGTATTGATGCAACCATGTGAACGTTTAACATCCATAGAACCAATAAGGTTCTCTTTAAACTTTTAAAAATGGTTCTTTATTGGCATTGGTGCAACCATGTGAACGTTTAACATCCATAGAACCAATAAGGTTCTCTTTAAACATTTAAAAATGGTTCTTTATTGGCATTGATGCAACCATGTGAACGTTTAACATCCGTTAGAACCAATAAGGTTCTCTTTAAACATTTAAAAATGGTTCTTTATTGGCATTGGTGCAACCATGAGAACATTTAACATCCTTAGAACCAATAAGGTTCTCTTTAAACATTTAAAAATGGTTCTTTATTGGCATTGATGCAACCATGTGAACGTTTAACATCCGTTAGAACCAATAAGGTTCTCTTTAAACATTTAAAAATGGTTCTTTATTGGCATTGATGCAACCATGAGAACGTTTAACATCCTTGAAATCTTTTCATTGCACTATAGTTTATTAAAGAAGATAAATGTTCGATCTATTATTAAAATTTTCTTTAGAATAATGGTTCTTTAGAGAAATGATCATGCAGTAGATGAACCATAAGGTGCATCTCTATGAAAACCCCATTTTGGAACCTTCCTTTTTATTTGTAATATTGTGCGAAACCAGTTCTAAATGGAAGACGTCATGGAGCATTGCATGTGTCCTTTGTGATGAGTGCAATCTTCAATCATTGCAGAAATTAATGCAAAAAGAGAGAAATGTTCATTATAAATGTAATTATTCAAAACTATAAAGTATAAAGACAGTTAAATCAATATTTGTGAGTATGTAATTCAATATCATTCTGTTCTGTGTTCTCTGGTTGTGTGAAAATCATTAAATAAATGAATCATTAACTGGTGACCTTGATAAGAAGTAATAATTCTCCATCGGTTACCTGGCAGCCCAGCAACAGACTTTTACGCATGTTGGCAACTCGTATCATGAGACACGGTCGCCCGTCGTGATTGGCTATTACTGCGTGTTGACTGAACCGAATCGTCCCACCACGTTTCTTCGGCCGAGCCACCTTAGGTAGATAGATAGAGAGAGAGAGAAGAAACATGCAGCAGGTGAACATAATGAAAACTGTCAAACAAATCTGGGTCATAACCCCAAAATATACGTATTTAAATAATAAATGAGACAAAAATGAGAACTTTGTTCATTTGAAAAAAAAAAGATTTAATATTCCTTAAAATGAATAAAATCATTGAAATGCAGGAATTACTGAATATGTTAAATAAAACACATTTTTATTCATTTAATCTTACTTTATTGTCCAATATACTTGCTATGGACCTTCCATGATTCAGTTAAACCATAAGCAAAACTTATTATAGATTTCTTTGTTTTTTATTGGTAAATTGTTAAACTTTATTCTCCTGAAGCTTAAGGTTTGCTTGAGCGACGCCCTCTACTGTACAGCAGGGAGTCTGCAATTCCTTCAGCCTGAGGATTATTATTTCACTTTTGGTGAGATAGGGTCTTTACATTTGCCCAAAAATATGACTTTTTTATCTTATAAAAAAACAAGCCGAGCCCAGTTTTAAAAAAGTAATGTAAATGTTTCTAAAAAAGTTACTTTTTAAGGGAGTAGCGCGATATTGTAACGCATTACTTTTCAAAGTAACTTTCCCCAACACTGCTGATGTGATGTAAGCCTAAACTTGACATAAAATGCAAACTTGTCCATCAAATCAGGAGTGCGTTTCCCGTACAACTACGTAGTTCGCTGGCTGCTTCAATCACTACCATAGTACGATGCATCGTCGGAAAAATCAACTAGCTAGTTACGACTGTTTCACGAAACCCATTGTAGCAAAATATCGTTCAACCACGTTGGTTTCGCACGTGGTGGAATAATAACTACTTTTAATACTACAGATTTTTAATATAAATTACAAACTCAGTTATTTTGCTTTATTACCAGACTCAATATTTGGCTCGTTCTTACTTAGTAGAGCACGTTCGCACATGCTCACTCTTCAAACACGTTACTTTAAATCGTTTGTCAAACTATAAGACGTAAAATCCATTCGTATCCTATTCATGATAAAATGCACCAATTGCGCAAGATAAGGATTTATTACCTCCAAATGTCATGCGATATAAAAAAGATGCTTCTAACCACAGGTCGAGAACTGTTGTTCAAACCACACAACTTTACGATGCTGTTTGCGAAAGTCCGTTGTAACGATGGTTTTGGGAAACACCCGACTCGTTAAACTATGCAGATAATGATGGAACTTGCGACCATAGTTGACTAACAATGCCTTCGGGTATGGCAAGCCGTTCAGGAAATAATTCATGTGTGTTGTGTGAATATGGAGTGGTCTAGTGGTTGAATCTATGGTTTAATGACAAATGCATTGGTTTAGAATATATTGGTTTCCTCAACTATATATTGGTTTACTCAACTATACATTGGTTTCCTCAACTATATATTGGTTTAGATACATTGGTTTTCTCAATTATACATTGGTTTTCTCAATTATACTTGGGTTTACTCAGTTATACATTGGTTTACTCAATTATACATGGGTTTACTCAGTTATACATTGGTTTACTCAACTATATATTGGTTTCCTCAACTATACATTGGTTTTCTGAACAATAAATTGGTTTACTCAACGATACATTGATACAACGATAAATACTCGATGATACATTGGTTTCCTCAACTATATATTGGTTTAGGTACATTGGTTTTCTCATCTATACATTGGTTTCCTTAACTATACATTGGTTTTCTCAATTATACATTGGTTTCCTCAACTATACATTGGTTTTACTCAACTATACATTGGTTTTCTCAACTATATATTGGTTTTCTCAACTATATAATGGTTTCCTCAACTATACATTGGTTTCCCCAACTATACATTGGTTTACTCAACTATACATTGGTTTACTCAACTATACATTGGTTTACTCAACTATACATTGGTTTCCTCAACTATACATTGGTTTACTCAACTATACATTGGTTTTCTCAACTATATATTGGTTTTCTCAACTATACATTGGTTTTCTCAACTATACATTGGTTTTCTCAACTATATATTGGTTTTCTCAACTATATATTGGTTTCCTCAACTATACATTGGTTTACTCAACTATACATTGGTTTTCTCAACTATACATTGGTTTACTCAACTTTACATTGGTTTACTCAACTATACATTGGTTTTCTCAACTATACATTGGTTTCCTTAACTATACATTGGTTTTCTCAACTATATATTGGTTTCCTCAACTATATATTGGTTTACTCAACTATACATTGGTTTACTCAACTATACATTGGTTTACTCAACTATACATTGGTTTAGATACATTGATTTTCAATTTCAGTTTTCTTTGGCCAACAACATGTATTTTGACAAACCAATGTATAAATTGACAAACTTTAATGTATCCAAACCAATATATAGTTGAGAAAACCAATATATAGTTGAGAAAACCAATGTATCTAAACCAATGTATAATTGAGAAAACCAATGTATAGTTGAGAAAACCAATTTATCTAAACCAATAGTTGAGGAAACCAATGTATAGTTGACTAAACCAATATATAGTTGAGTAAACCAATGTATAATTGAGAAAACCAATGTATAGTTGAGAAAACCAATGTATCTAAGCCAATATATAGTTGAGGAAACCAATGTATAGTTGAGTAAACCAATATATAATTGAGGAAACCAATATACAATTCAGGAAACCAATGTATCTAAACAAATGTATAGTTGAGAAAACCAATTAGTTGAGTAATAGTTGAATAAACCAATATATAGTTGAGGAAACCAATATATTGTTGAGAAAACCAATATATAGTTGAGTAAACCAATATAGCTAAGGAAACCAATGTATAATTAAGAAAACCAATGTATAATTGAGAAAACCAATGTATAGTTGAGAACCAATGTATCTAAACCAATATATAATTGAGAAAACCAATATATAGTTGAGTAAACCAATATAGCTAAGGAAACCAATGTATAATTAAGAAAACCAATGTATAATTGAGAAAACCAATGTATAGTTGAGAACCAATGTTTCTAAACCAATATATAATTGAGGAAACCAATGTATAGTTGAGAAAACCAATGTATAGTTGAGAAAACTAATGTATCTAAACCAATATATAGTTGAGTAAACCAATATATAGCTGAGTAAACCAATGTATAATTAAGAAAACCAATGTATAATTGAGAAAAAACAATGTATAGTTGAGGAAACCAATATATCTAAACCAATATATAGCTGAGGAAACCAATATATAGTTGAGTAAACCAATATATAGCTGAGTAAACCAATATATAATTAAGAAAACCAATGTATAATTGAGAAAAAACAATATATAGTTGAGGAAACCAATATATAGTTGAGAAAACCAATATATTCTAAACCAATGTATTTGTCATTAAACCATAGATTCAACCACTAGACCACTCCATATTCACACAACACACATGAATTACTTCCTGAACGGCTTGCCATATTCGGGAAACACCCCTAATTAGTTGATCGGATGTTGTTCCAGAATCAGCAAAAGATGATACAGGATCATGTTGTTCTTGGTAAAATCCCGTTCACCATCTCTTTGACTCCCGGACGGCGTGTGTGTGTGTGTGTGTGTGTGTGTGTGTGTGCACCTTGGCTAGGAACGTTCCAGTGATGAAGATCTCCATGGCGGTGGTGATGAGCAGCTGGAGGATGAGCAGGACGATTGCAGACGGACAGTCTTCAGTAATGCACCGGTACCCGTAGCCGATGGTGGTCTGCGTCTCCAGGGAGAAGAGGAAAGCCCCCGTCAGCGTTTGCATCTGCATCACACACACACTGTGGTTCGCTGGAGGATCGAACTCTAGAGGAAGAAACGCAAGACACGAGCACCTCCATTACATGGGGTTCTGTTTCTGGCTTTTCCTATCATTCGTGCCAACACTGTTGTCAAGTCAGCTCCATAAATACAGCGCTTTTAACAATATAGAGTTTCACAGCAGTTTTAATTACAGTGATAACTCGAGATTGCAGTAACATAGATTATTTAGGCTTTACAGCAGATCTAGAATAAAGTTATTTTCCAGGTGAAGTTAGTTTTGATTGATTCACTTCCGTTATTACTTAGCGGCCACTAACGCGACACCGCTTAAATGAAAACAGAAACTTTTAATGAGTTCTAGCCGTTAATTTACACACAACAGTTTGGAGCGGGAGAACGCAAACTTTGAGAACAAACCTTTGAGACAGTGAATCGTGCCTTGGTTTTTCTCTGGCATTTGGATCAATTTTGGATCAATTTTTTTGACAGCAAACTGACATTGAATCAACGTGGAAACGACGTCTCTCATGACATCGAAACAACGTTGATTTTGCTCATCGAATTAACGTTGAACCAACGTCAGACGCGGCATTCTTCAAAGCTAAATGAAAATCGAAAATTGGTTTGCTTTCATAACGTTGAAACAACGTTGATTTCAAGTTGATTTTCCGTTAGTTTTGAAAGAATGACGCGTCTGACGTTGGTTAATTCGATGAGCAAAACAATGTCGGATCAACGTTGTTTCGATGCCATGTTTCCGTCAGTTTGTTATCTGGGTTGTCAGCAGTGTTACCTCACACACACTGAACATTTCAAAAACTTTTAGCCTTTTATGTTCAAAAACCTGTGTCGGACAAAGATGGAGGGACTCCAGAAGAAGTGACAACATGTGGAAGCAACAGGACATTTCTGAATGGTTAGTTGATGAATTTATGTATCTTGTGTGTCATATATTAACGTATTCTGTTATGATAATCTATAAATTACGTTCCGGGGAAGGGGTTTATGCAAATTTTAGAGTTGTTGATGTTGTTAACTCGTGAAGAAGCTCGACCAGCCGTTTGTTGTAGTCTTTAAAAAGCAATTTCTGTAAAATAAAATATCTCCCTTTGCTTTGAACGTTGAGCGTCGTAACATTGCAGATGTTGTTAATGCTCTGTAGGAGCTATTTTGAGCTTAGTTTCATCTAAATTGTTGTGCTATTGAGCACTGGAATGTTTCTTTAGGATTTAAGGGACTTTTATTTTGACAGTTGGTGAGAACGTTTGAATAAAAAGATGGCCGCCGCTCGCTTTTTCAAACACAAGAAAAGAAAAAAGGAACGTACAAGTATACGATAACAATATTGAATCAATTAAACCCTACGTGGATATTAGTTTGACATTTACGTTGTGCCTTTTAACCCCCTTTTTTCAAACAACTACCGATTGTTTGTTGGATTACTGGAATCCATCATGTCTGATACTGCCTGCCTCGCTCGTTTATCAACCTACAACCTGCTGGAATTCCATCTGATCCTTCAAAAAAGGTACAATTCAAGTTTCTTTGAATTGAATAGCTTGTTAAAGACGTAACCAAATACGTCCCAGCTATCAGTCCGCCATCACATGCTCAAACAGCAACATTACACACTAACTAAAGCTAGAAATCATAATCAACTTCCTCTTTGACTCTTACCCAGCAGGTCTCCGTGCACCAAAGCCAGCAAGTACCACAGCAGTCCGAAGGCGAACCACGTGCCCACAAACGTGGCGGTAAACAGAACCAGTTTGTACCTCCACTGCATGTCCACAAAGGTCGTCCAGGGGTCACGCAGGTACAGAGCGCCACGCCCACTCACATGCTCGATGCGCACGTTGCTCCGCCCATCCTTGGATAAGACCCGCCTCCTGCGGGTCACCTGACTCCCAGGCCCCGCCCCTCCGAGCAGAGGCTTTAGAATGTCTGTCTGAGTCTGGGAGTGGCAGACCTTCTGAGGGGCGGGGCCATGAGAAGTGGGCGTGGCCGACGTCATCTAGAGGGGAAACAAATGATGCTCATTTACATTTACGCATTAGGTAGATGCTTTTATGTTTTTGAAGGCCACCCTAGGGTGAAAATCTAACTTTTAATGTTGTTAATGAGTGTGTGTGGTGTGTTTAATACGCTTTAAGTTCATAAGTCGACAGAATTGCTGAGTATTTCCTCCTTAAAACCAAAGACAGTCTCAAAAACACGGAAATCGCTGGTGTTTCTGACGTCACAAACCACCTTGTAACCAATCAGATCAACGTGTGATCGACAACCAGTGGATCTCTGAGTGAGTGAGTGAGTGGAGGTGGGGCTCATTTGCATATTCATAGGCCTGCGTATACTAAATGAGGCAAGGGTGTCGAGTTACATTCAAGATATTTTAAAACATGAATATTTATTTTCTTTGAAAGATTTATTTTTAGTTTGAAAGAAACAAAGTAAATGCGTTTCAAACTGGGCGTTTGAAAGGAATCCAGAAAAAAAATGATTTTAGCTCTTTGTTTAATTTCATAAATTAAAATGAGTATATACGACACAATCCTTTATAGAAGTGATTCCAGCTTAGATTCATTAAATGTAATCAATGTAATCTTTTAAAAATTTAGTTTACCAAATTTTTTTTTTAGTTGAGTCAATATGAATATTTTTCGTTCGTCTGAAACGGGTGTCACTCAAAAAAATGAATTTTGGTCTCTTGTTAAAATAATTAATTAAAATAAGCAAAATGTAAAATGATTGTTTAACATTGTCACAACTTAATTTAATTGTGTTCAATCAACCTAATTCATTTGTGTGAAATCTGCATGAATCATTGCTGTTGACATCTAACTGGGCAGTGGATATGTAGTTCCCAGCATGCTTTGCAAGGGACTGCATTAAGAGGGTCAATTTATGGACAAAGTGCTTATTTTATGTGTTTTTCAGTGTCTATCAGGAGTTAAAATAACTAAAATTATAATGTTGGTAAATTAAGGCAAGACAAAACTAAATGTAGTTAACCTGACAAAACTTTATTTAGTAAGAATGACTAAATTAATTTAAATTCATACAACAAGATTAAAACAAATTATTTCAAACTAATTTATATTTGTTGGAAAAATGTATTTCAATTTCATGGAAAACCTTTCCTTAATTTAATTAAGTTCGTTCAACAGATTATTTTTTGTTTGCAATGTTTCACCGCATCCACCCATTTAAATTATCCAATTATGAAATAAATGTGTTTTGTTTGTACTGTAGATGCAAATATGTTCAATAAACAAAGTCTCTATTCAGCAGAACACTTATATAACAGCATTAATTATATTCCGTGTCGTTATCTAATCCTTTCACATACATCATCTGATCTCACACTGCGTCATATGTACGTATATATCAAGTTACTGCATTTTACCTACAAAAATAAATAAATAAACCCTATTTCTGTTTTACTACTTCAGAATTGAATTTTTAATTCAGTATTGCTCACTGTTTCTTTGTAATTGACGGCTTGCTGCATGCTTGATAATTATAGCAATGTGTTCAAATATAAAAGCAACGTGCTAATTCATGTTAGCAATTTTGATACATGATATTTTACTGTTATCAGTATGTTAAATCACATTAGCAGCATGCTAAATCACGTTAGTAACATGCTAATTCATGTTAGCAATATGTTAAAACATGCTAGTAACATGCTAATTCATGCTAGCAAATGTTTTGAAACATGCGATCAACATGCTAACTCATTCATGCTAGCAACTTGTTAATTCATGCTGGCAACATGCTTAATCGTGATAACAATGTGTTAAAACATGCTGATTTATGTTAGCCACATGATAGAAACAAATAATTAAAACAATTAAATTTGCTTAAAACAATTAATCATGCTAATTCATGCTAATTCATGTTAGCAATATGTTAAAACAAGCTAGTAACATGCTAATTCATGCTAACAATGTTAAAACATAGCATGCTAATTCATGCTAGCAAACGTTTTGTAACATGCTAACTCATTCTAGCACTGTTAAATCATTCTAGCAACATGTCAATTCGTAGTAGCAACATGCTAATTTGTGCTAACAACATGATGAAACATGCTAGCAACATGCTTAATCACGATAGCAACATGTCAACTCATGCTAGCAACTTGTTAATTCATGCTGGCAACATGCTTAATCATGATAACAATGTGTTAAAACATGCTGATTTATGTTAGCCACATGATAGAAACAAATAATTAAAACAATTAAATTTGCTTAAAACAATTAATCATGTTAATTCATGCTAGAAATGTGTTAATTCACAATGTTCACAAAATTGTGCTAACACACAATGTGTTAAAAAATGCTAGCAAAATAATAAAACATGTTAGCAATGTGCTAATTACTGCTAGCAACATCCTGAAACATAATTGAAGTATATTGAATCATGGTAATAACATGCAAATTCATTAGGTCATGCTAGCAGCATTCTAAATCATGTTTGCAAACATAATAACAAAATATTGAAACATACTAGCAATGTTAAACGCTAGCAAAAAAGTGCTAAACACATTGGATAATGATAGCAAAATGGTAAAACATATAAGCAACATGTTACATCATTCTATAAATGTGGTAAAAGATGTTAACATCACGTTAAATTGTGTTTGCAAAGTTTTAATAATACAAATATTATAGCATACTGAAACATGCTAGTGTATCAACATGGTAGAAAATTAATAAGACTGCTAATTCATGATAGCAACGTACTAAAAGAATGCAAGCCGATAAACTTGACTTTCTAGTTGTGACATTTTCCAGGAATTTCGGCATTTTTTTCCCCCTCATTTTCATTAAGTATACACATTGTTTAAACTAATAAAAATGACAAAATTCAAAACAAATTATTTACATTTAATATGGAAAATATTAAACAAATAGAAAATATTGCATGGAAAAAATCTATAAATATATATATATATATATATATATAATAAATAAATGGAAAATATTAAATGAAAATATAAATACAGCATTTTTTTGTACAGTCAAACTTTTAATATTCCATAATAATATATATTATACAAAAAAAGGCTTCTTGCATGATTTGAAACAGATCTCACATTCATGTATTATTCCTTCACACTCGTAACAATACTGTCCTGTTCTGTCTGAGGTGATATTACCATCCTAAAGGAGTTTGATACTTTAGTTTGAGGTGCTCTAGTTTTACATCTCAGTCTCTCTGGTGCCTCCTTATCAACACTTCCCATCTCTCTCTCTCTCTCTCTCTCTCTCTCTCTCTCTCTCTCTCTCTCTCTCTCTCTTCGTACAAAGGACTGTATTGTTTGAGACACTGACCAACAGGACAAAACAGAGCACTGACAAACATATCTTTGTGTGTGTGTGTGTGTGTGTGTGTGTGTGTGTGTGTGTGTGTGTGTGTGTGTGTGTGTGTGTGTGTGTGTGTGTGTGTGTGTGTGTGTGTGTGTGTTGACAGAATAGCAGCTCATTAGTATTCAAAGTGGATAACGATCCCCCCTCCGCAAATCTCACAGCCTCAGTCTCACTTTACAAAATCTCAATTTCTCACTTTCTTTCACATTATTGCATTTACACAAATACACAGACAGAGTTGAACTATCCTGGACTCTTTTAGTGCGTTTCCACACAGATTTAACACTGGGAAAAAAAGTCTGTTTTTCCAGCACAAATATCTAAACATCCTTAAATCAAGATAAGAAGCAAAACGACTGAAAATATTATCGTGTTGTCTGAAAAATGCTTTAAAATGAAGTGAATTAAACAAGATCAAATAGGAAAATAAACTTAATTCAAAGGGACTTAGGCTAATTCAACCTTTTCTTTAATGCAGTTTAATGTTTTTCTAACTTTAACCCTTCCTCGTCTGCATTGCATAAGCTTATGAGTTTGTTTCAACATGATAAAAATCATCAAATGTTGGATAAAAGCTTCTGCCGAATGCATTATCAGGAACAAATAACTTCTAACAGACATTGAGGTCTTTGTAATATGCATACGCTTGAAACAATTGTCCTGCAAAGATTTATCATATTCATATTCATACATGAAATGTGCCTGTGTTAGGAGAAACACAACTGTGTGTGTCTTACCTTACGCGGCTGCGGTCTATGAGCACACACACATACACACACTCAGGTGTTCAGCTTCAGTGGAGATTCTGCATTCACATCTGATCAACATGTTGATATTCCTCATGAAGTTATGAAAGTAATGATAACTTTAGTTAACACAAGCTCTTTAGATGGAGTGAATCTCGGTGCACATCTCGCTTTTATAAATCTCTCTCTCTCTCTCTCCTCATTCATCGACCTCTTTGCTCTGCCGCACAGGATTTTGCTGTTATTGTTTTATAATTATTACAGGTATGCATCCAATTATGATCCTTCATGTGAATCTACAAGTGTATTTAAAAATAAACAAAAAACAAATCATTAAATTGAGCTTAATAATAATAATGATAATAATGCATTTTATTTATATTGCAATTTTCTCAAACCCAAAGCGCCGAAGACAAAAAGTTTAAATTAAGATTTAAATGATTTGCAAAATATAAAAGAAATGTTAAACCACTTAAGAAACATATACACAAACCTTTATAAACAAATCTGGATATTGATAAAATAAAAATATCAATAGACATTATGCACTGAAAAAATAATATGCTTTATCTAATCAATAAAATTGTGGCAACATATTACAAGCGATATTATTAATTAAATTGTACAAATTGGAATTAATTAGAATATTAATTTGATTAACCATTACTCAATTCTAATTCATACAATTTAATAAATAATATTGCATGTAATCTGTTGCCACAATTATTGATTAGATAAAGCATATTCATTTTTACAGCAAGCAAGCATTACAACCATATAAGATCCAATTGGTGTTATTTATATTTTAAACAATTAATATATCCTGCAATTAAAATTTGGATGACTTGAATTGTGAATAAGAAAACAAACTTTTTAGCAATTTTACATTCAGGCACGTAATATCTATATTTTTGTATTAATTGTGGGGGAAAAAATCATAATTCATTCATTTTAATTCGTTTTTTCAACTTTTTCTCTATTTGAACTCTAAACAGTTCATCATAAATGTATTAACATGTTTACATCAGTGTTGCTTGAGATATTAAGAGTAAAGTGTATTATTCCAGAGATGCTTTAGTGCCGGTGTGAAAGGAGATGCTGATTCTTTCATGGTCTCATTCTTCATCTGGGAGTTTTTGTTCTGATTCAGGAACCTTTGCACAAACAGAACAGAACATCCTGAGAACACCGGCACTCAAACACTCAAAGAGTCTGTGAGAGGAATAATAACTCAGAGAGTTAATGTGTGTGTGTGTGTGTGTGTGTGTGTGTGTTACCTCTTTTCCACCAAAGCATTTTGAGAGCCGGTTCGGATCCGGTGCCTACTCGCGAACCAGTTCTTTGTGTTTCGACAGCAAGCCGACTGTGTTGTCGCCTCTCGTCGAGGTAAAACGCTGCACTTGAACACACCGAGAGAACTACAGCCGACTGTCAGCTATAATGTGCATTCTGCGCCTGCGTGTAATGAGACAACTGTCTATTTCTGCAGATATATTAGTCTGTATTCGTCATTCAAAAAGGAAAACCGACGCTTTGCCGGCTGCAGATACACACCGTAAACAAAGCAGCCCGTGCTTATCGTTTTGAATATCAATCCTGCTAAACACTTTCTTTATTTCACTCCGCTCATGTTAATGTTGAAATATTCGCCAAGGAACACTCGTAACATAAGAACAGCCTTCTATCTTTACCGTTTTGACTTCTTTGCTTGCTGTTTTGCGTTTATTCTCGTGCACTGACTCTTTCACTAAGCTGAACAGCCAATCAGAGTTCTCTCTTTCCCCAACGGCCCGACGCTGATTCAACATGTCGAATCGGGCGAAACAAAGCCGACGAGGAACGGAACCGAACGGAACCGTGTGTATCACACCGAGGAAATTTAGTTGGCCGACCGTCGGCTTGGTGTGTTCTGGGTTTAAGTTATTGGAACTTGCCGACCCAGAAATGCTATTAAAGACATCGTTAAAATAGTCTGAGTGACTTTAGTGGCTCAATCATAAGTTCATCTAGCAACGAGAATACTTTAACCCCTAATCTAATTAACCCCTAATCTGTTCTGATCTAATCTTTATTTTTGACTTAAATATATAAACAATAATATCGTGATATAAAAAAAGAACAATAATAATGTAGAATTAGGATACAATCGGGTAAAAGTATAATTCAACTCAATTCAATTCACGTTTATTTGTATTGCAATTCACATCATTTCAAAGCAGCTTTACAGAAAATGCCATATAAAAAAATAATAAACTTTACAGAGTCCATATAAAAATAATGCTTTCATATATTTTCAACTTTCATATATTTTGTGTATCATTAGATATGCTTTTATGAATGTGAGATTTGGTGAAAAATAGAAGTGAATTCATTTTGAATAGCATTTTTCAACAACCACCCCCGCCCCCTTACGTTGAGGTGTGGTGAGTGACGTCACAAAGCGTATCATCTTTCCATAGACTTTCACACACCCGTGCGCGCAGCCAATGAGCGCGAGTCTCATGAATGGAGAGTTTATGGAGGAGGAAATGGTTTTATTAGGTCATTCTCATACCTCCCCCACACACAAACACACTCTCAGAGACGGAGACAACAGTTTAACGGGACACCGAGGGTATAAAAGGGAATATTTACTTACTGATCCGCGCAACTTTAATTCTATTCTTCTTCTACACTTACTAAAACTCATCGAGATGTTTCCTGATTCAACTACAGGGTGAGTACACGCACTTTAAAACCCTTGAAGTTAACAAAAGTTGCTTTTGATGGTCATAATCTGAGAGCTGAACTTGAACACTGATGTAAATCACTTTAGCTTCGTACTTTAAAGCACGTCTGGCACGCGCGCGAATACTCTATACAAAGCCTACGTCATAACTGTAGCTTTTACATCAGACACGTTATCATATTAATGCCCTATTATTTATGTATTTCTGTTAACTGAAACAAACAGGTTGTGCTGAACCCTGTTAAACAGGTTTGACAGACACACACACACAAACACATTATGCAGATTCCTATTTGACACACATATGACATCTGACATTCGTGTGCTTCTACTGTAAGTTAGCCTACATCATATGATATTTACATGAACAGAGACTGTACACACACCGCCAGACATAGGAAAAGTGGAGAACGGGACACTTTCTCAGTTTGTGAAAATCTAGTTATGATTCAGAGTATTACATTTTTTCACATATTAATTTTACACGTCTGGTACAAATTATGTGGTTTTGTTTTATTATTACAGTATGTACTTTTATTCTTGATATAGCCCTAAAGGATGGAGGTGTGACAACATGCCCCATACGACAGATTAAAAAATGTATCTGATCTCATCAAAGAATATACGACTAACTAAAATATTTTCTCAATAAAATACAACTATTAACTTTTTCATATAAAATAAAGGCATTTTTAATAATTAAAAATAAACTAAATTTTGAACACAGGAAACAACTAGTTCAAAACAATAGATTGACTCAGTCTTTATTCACCCTTTTCTCATGGGTTTTCAATACAATAGAATTCACAAAAGTATCGAATAGAATAGCATATGTATAATAGAGGCTCAATGTAACGCAAATTTTGAGTTTTGGCGCATTTTTTTTTCTCTCGATATTGATATGGCGGCAAATAAATACAAAAAAAAGTTTGTTAGCATGTGGAAGTGTGTTAGCCTACAACTAACCCGCGTTATGTTGTGCCCCGCTCTCCTTTACTTGATATAAGATCTTGAATTATGAAAAGTGAAGTAGTAGGCCTACCAAAATATAATTCTTGTCGAGATGCACGTGCGCATGACGTGTATAATGTGAGGCTCAGCTGAGGAAACCCGGTGCGCGCGCTCCATCACGTCTTACAATGAGTGCAGAATACATTCTCAAATAAATGATCGGTTTTGTATTATTTGCTAATATATAACTGCTTTGAGAAATTGCATCATCAACTCCACGTGGTTTAATGGACAACCAGACTCATTCAGTGAAATGTTTGTTGGAAAATGAGTCATATAGCCGCCGAAGTCGATTCCGTGGTTTGACTGATTGAGGGAGTTTCCTGAATGATTCAAACCGATTCTTTCTGAAAATTTCATTAAAATAACACATTATTTCACGGTCATTTTTTTGTATGCATCACCTTCTACCAGATATAAGCCATGTGTGATGTGTTGTTATAAAAGCATGAGCCAGACAGAGTGACTCATCCTTCATTTCAGACGCTGTTATTTTAATCTGTAATCGTGTATACTTTTCTCTCATAAACATGAAGTCCAAATAAGGTGTTCGTGGGTTGATTTGAAAACACTGCTATTTTTTGTTTTCTTAGCATAAAACACAATTTAGTGAAGTTTAAGCTAAAAAATAACATTTGTAAGTGGGGTAAAAAAATATCTTACACATTCTCAAGTAAATATTATGATATCAATATACAGTTCAATTATATAATAGTATTTTAAAATAATTTTATTTAATAATAATTTATATAATATTATTAAAATAAATAGAATTTTAATAATAATATTAAAATATTATTTATTTTAATAATAATATAAATATATATTAATATAATATAAATATATATAAATATATATTAATATAATATAATATAAATATATGCAATAAATATATATATTAATATAAATAAATATTAATATAATAATATTATTATTAACATATTAAATATTTTAAATATTAAATATTATATTTTTATTTAAAAAATATTAAATATTATTGTTTAATGATAATTGAATAATATTAGTGAATAATATGCTAAATCAAATTATTAAATTATAATATGAATAATATTATTGAATAATAAACTAAGTTTAATTATTTAAAAATCAATTAAATAATAGTATAATAGTAATAGTAAATAATAGTCACCTAATAATATTATTATTAACATATTAAATATTTTAAATATTAAATATTATATTTTTATTTAAAAAATATTAAATATTATTGTTTAATGATAATTGAATAATATTAGTGAATAATATGCTAAATCAAATTATTAAATTATAATATGAATAATATTATTGAATAATAAACTAAGTTTAATTATTTAAAAATCAATTAAATAATAGTATTTATTTAAAAAAATCAATGAATATTTATTTCACCATTTTTTTTTTTAAGTGAAATGATTCTCTCCTTCAGGTACAGTTATGAGGAGTGCAAGGCCACAGCTGATTGGCTGTTAGCCAAGAGTCAGGTGCGCCCCCTGGTGGGGATCGTGTGCGGCTCGGGTCTCGGTGGACTGGCAGAAATGCTGAAAGATCAGCTGGTCATCAAGTACAGCGACATCCCAAACTTCCCTCAGAGCACCGGTGAGTTCAGACACACGTCCGCTGGACTGTGTTGTTATTGATCTTGCTCCTTCATAACTGGTTGTGTTCTGCAGTGGACGGCCATGCTGGAAAGCTGGTGTTTGGCACCCTGAAAGGAAAGCCGTGCGTTTGCATGCAGGGAAGGTTTCACCTCTATGAAGGATACCCCATTCAGAAGGTGATAATCCAATGTTTACTAGTAAGAAATATATTTTAAGAGCTCTCTGTTCTAGACATCAAGACTTAAACGGCCTCTCTAAAAGTTTTTGAAATAATGTCAATAACTTTATGTGTTGATTTTAAGATATTTTTGACACTTATTATGATTTTTCAGTTATTATTTATGGTATGATTGTGATTGGTGTGTGTTGTGGCATTGGCAGACCACCATGCCCATCCGGGTCTTTAAGCTCATGGGTGTGGACACGGTTCTCCTGACCAACGCCGCTGGCGGACTGAACCAGGACTTTAATGTGGGCGACATCATGGTTATAAAGGATCACATCAATATTCCCGGCTTCGCTGGAAACAACCCGCTAGTGGGACTGAACGACGAGAGGTAAGATTGAGCTGGTCTGTATTCAGTGTGTGATTTGATGGCCTTGTTAGTAAGATACTTTACTACATAAACAATAACGTTATAGCAGATAAATCATAATTCATAATTAATAATTTGAAATCAAAAGTCATTTTCTTCACGATTATGCCTTCAGCTCCATTCACTTTTCTCTTGAATCCAACATGGAAGTGATTTAAACTGCAATTCATGGACTGGCCACTAGAGGTCGGCTCCAAAAGAGAAGAGTTCTGCATAATTAAGGGCGTGGCCACTTGAGTGACAGGTGATGTCACTACTCGCCTTTTTTCTGCATTTTATTATGCTGAACTTTGAGGCTTAATACAATAAAAAAGGATAATTTATTTAAAAATATCACCCGTGTCACAGTCGTCATGAAGGGCAAAATTATTTATTTATTTTTATTTAAAATAAAATTAATATAAATAAATTAATAAATTAGTGCTGTCAAAACGATTAATCGCATCCAAAATAAAAGTTTTTGTTTACCTAACATTTGTGGGGGCGCTGTGTATAATTATTTTGTATATATAAAAAAAACACACATGCATGTATATTGAAGAAAAAAAATATTATTTATACATAAAATATTTGTATTTATATATAATATAAATTATATATAAATCTATATACAGAATATAAATGAAAATATTTCTTAAATATATACAAGCATGTGTGTGTATTTATATATATATATAAAATAATTATACACAGTGCACCCACATATATTATGTGAACACAAACTTTTATTTTGGATGCGATTAATCGCGATTAATCGTTTTGACAGCCCTAAAATAAATAAATAAATAAAAATAAAATAAAAAGGGCAAAATTAGTGATATAGACCAAAACCACTTTTTGCACCAGACTTTAAACATGTTTATTTCTGCTGTAAAGTTGGGCGTTTTAACATGCGGGTCTATGGGATTGAGTCTCTCCTGCAGCGCCTCTAGTGGCCAGTTGTTGAATCGCAGTTTAAATCACTTCCATGTTGGATTCAAGAGAGAGAGATGGGGGGGGGGGGTGCATTTGGGTTTACCACAGAGTGTCTAATAAGGGGAGAACCTCCACTCTCAGTAAAGCTCCGGCTCAGTGATGTTGAGCAGTCCTCTCTCCTCTGACCGGCAGGTTTGGCGTGCGGTTCCCGTGTGTGTCCGACGCGTATGACCGCGGACTGCAGGATCTAGCGCTGGAGGTCGCGGATGAGCTCGGCTTCTCCTCCTTCATGCAGAGGGGTGTGTACTGTGTCCTGGGCGGCCCGTCCTTCGAGACCATCGCCGAGTGCCGAATGCTGCGCTCGCTCGGGGCCGACGCTGTCGGTGAGTCAAACTCTCGCCGTACGGGTGTGTGTGTGTGTGTAGTAGGGGAGAGCGGGGCACAACCTAACGCTTTTTGGTTTTGGCTCAATTAGTTAAAAAATAATTAGGTTATATTAATATTTTTTTACATAAGCAACATACACATCTCTATGGAAGCTTGTTTCCGCCACTGAATAAAAAAATAAAGTAAATAATTGTGACATTTTACCTCACAATTCTGACTTTTTTTCTCACAATTGCGAGATATAAAGTCAGAATTGCGAGATATAAAGTCAGAATTGCGAGATATAAAGTCAGAATTGTGAGATATAAAGTCAGAATTGTGAGATATAAAGTCAGAATTGGGTGATATAAATTCAGAATTGTGAGATATAAAGTCAGAATTGCGAGATATAAAGTCAGAATTGCGAGATATAAAGTCAGAATTGCGAGATATAAAGTCAGAATTGTGTGAAATATAAAGTCAGAATTGTGTGAAATATAAAGTCAGAATTGTGAGATATAAATTCAGAATTGTGAGATATAAAGTCAGAATTGTGAGATATAAAGTCAGAATTGTGTGAAATATAAAGTCAGAATTGTGTGAAATATAAAGTCAGAATTGTGAGATATAAATTCAGAATTGTGAGATATAAAGTCAGAATTGTGAGATATAAAGACAGAATTGTGTGAAATATAAAGTCAGAATTGTGTGAAATATAAAGTCAGAATTGTGAGATATAAAGTCAGAAATGCGAGATATAAAGTCAGAATTGTGAGATATAAAGTCAGAAATGCGAGATATAAAGTCAGAATTGTGAGATTTATACTAGTTTTTTCCCCTCTGAATTGGCTTGATAAGTGGCAATTGCGAGTTTATATCTCACAATTCTGAGAAAAGATGTCAGAATTTCGACATATAAACTCGCAATTATGTGTTAGAAAGTCAGAATTGCGAGATAAAAAGTCGCACTTCTGTCTTTTTTTCTCAGAATTCTGACTTTATAACTCGCAATTCCGAGAAAAAAAGTCAGAATTGTGAGATAAAAAAAGTCACAATTATTTATTTTATTTTTTATTCAGTGGCGGAAACAAGCTTCCACACATCTCTGCTGCAAATGACCAGTTAAAGTTTTTTTCTAGGACCGACCATTTTCGTACTCTTGGACTGAAAGTGACAGAAGTGCAAATGTTACAGCTTACCCCATACGCAGGGTTAATTGTAACACTTGTGTATAACACACATAATTCAGAACTATTTTATTTGTATAGTTTGATATTGTTTGTGCATCTGTATAGACAGATATCCATACATCCATCCCTCATCCAATCATCCTCCTATTGTGGATCAATATCATGGATAGAGACGTAGAAAAGGGCTGCGCAGTTTTGCAATAAATAATAATAAATATAAAATATAAAATAATTGCAATTAAATTAGATTTGTGTGTGGCAGCTGCATGTACAATTATTATTATTAATAATAATACAAATGAGCTTAGAATAAAAAATTAAAGGGTTTATTGCATTAAAAACATGCCATATTTTTAATAAATAAACAAGTTATCATTCATAATACACTAAATTTTAAACATTTTAAATTCCGACATTGTTTGTGAAAGTCCAACAAAGTAAAATGTATACTCAAACCTGACAAGATTTCATTCGATTATCATTGTACACTGTGTTAGAACTGACCCCGCTGTGTATTACATATTTTAACCCTAGCTAACAGTCGCTAGGAATTACTGACATGTTTGGAAACGGTGCTGTGTTTGAGCAAACAAGACAGTGATTAAGGCAATATAAAGTTAGATTTGGAAGCGTATACACCCAACTCAGAAACCGAAAAAAATATATGATGAAATGTTTTACTTTTATGGTGTCAAAACACTCTTTGTCCAGTATCTTCACCAAATATTATCAAAACTTTCCACAAATTCGCGGGAGACCGTCTTCTGGCAGTGAGAGAAAAAGAGCGGAAAGACGGCCTGTTTGATTATGATGAACTATGTAAAAAGTCCGTGTTACATTTAACCCCGCGTTAGGTTGTGCCCCGCGCTTCCCTATACACCGCGAAAAAAGCTTTTCCTGCATATTTTTGTCTTGTTTCCAGTCCAGATATCAAAAAAAAAATAAAAATAAAAATAAAATTCTGATAGTTTTATTGGATTGGTAAAATATTAGTATATATTAGGGCTGTGCAAAAGTTAATTGTGATTAATCGCATTCAAAATAAAAGTCTGTGTTTACATAATATATTTGTGTGTGCTGTATATAATTATTTTGTACACACACATGCATGTATATATTTAAGAAAAATGTGTTATTCATATATAAAATATTTAAATGTATATAATATAGATTATGTATTTATATATATGTATTATATTATTATATATTATATTATGTCTGTATATATATATATATATACAGAGTTTAAGCGCAAATAATTCTTAAATATATACGTGCATGCATAGGTATTTATATATACAATATAATTATATACAGCACACACAAATATATTATGTAAACAAAGACTTTTATTTTGGATGCGATTAATCGCAATTAACTTTTGCACAGCCCTAATATAAATATTAATAATATTAGATATGACGTTTTGTTTTCAGGGGAAATGAATCCCCAGAAGAGAAATATTCTTGTTTCTGTTTGAGTTAACATTAGTTTTCGGACCCATTGGCAGATCATTTTTCTGTTTTTTAAGCTCAAACTCACAATTTTGATTAACTTTGGACTGGAAACAAAAAAGAGTGTGTGATGAACCTGACTTACACATCTCCAAAAATGGAACAACGCGTCTATTCTACGCAAGTGCTGTGATCTAAGATTTTTTCTCTGTGTGTGTGTGTGTGTGTGTGTGTCTCTCTCTCTCTGTGTGTGTGTGTGTGTGTTGTCAGGCATGAGCACTGCTCATGAGGTGATCGTGGCTCGTCACTGTGGCCTGCGTGTCTTCGCTCTGTCTCTGATCACCAATAAGTCTGTGATGGATTACGAGAGCGAGAAGAAGGCGGATCACGCGGAGGTTCTGGAGACGGCGGATCTGAGAGCCGCTCAGCTGGAGAAACTCATCGCCAGCATGGTGTCCCGTATCCAGATCGGGAACTACAACACACAGTGAGAGAATCCTCTCAGACACCAGTGTCCATCACACACACACACACACACACACACTCCTTACAGCGCTTCACAACGTTTACATTCCACAGATCACGTGTTTTAGGGAACATGTTCCCGTATACAACCTAAACACTCCAGCACGGCTCTTCCAAGGTCCTGCCAGGTCACTATTAGAGTGGCGCTTTTCTAACTTTTATTTATTGTGACCAAATATTTGATTTATTTACTACAAAAAATCACTGACATATACCAGCAATGCTGGAAATCGAGAGCTTTTATCTAAAATATTTGTTACTGAATTCACTTTAAGGTATTTATCAGCAAATTCTAAACTTAAAGAATACTTTATTTATGTGAATTATTTAAAAAAAGTCAAACAAGTGGTTAATAATACACAAAAATCACTGAAATATACCAGCAATGCTGGAAATCAGGAGCTTTTATTTAAAATATTTGTTACTGAATTCACTTTAAGGTATTTATTAGCAAATTGTAAACTTAAAGAACACTGTATTTATTTAAGTTAAACAAGTGTGAAATAATACAAAAAATCACTGAAATATACCAGCAATGAAGGAAATCAGGAGCTTTTATCTAAAATGTTTGTTACTGAATTCACTTTAAGGTATTTATCAGCAAATTCTGAACTTAAAGAATACTTTATTTATGTGAATTATTTAAAACAAATCAAACAAGTGGTTAATAATACACAAAAATCACTGAAATATACCAGCAATGCATGAAATACGGAGCTTTTTTACAATATGTCTCTTGAATTGTTACTGAATTCACTTTAAGTCTTTATCAAAGAAATACTGAACTTAAGAAATATTTGAATATTTGAAATATACATGTATTTATGTGACCGTGAGGTTTTGAAGTTCTTAAACGTGAGGGTGAATGTTGTTTTAAATTGCACTAACTGTATCAGAACTGCTGTTTAATTGACAATCTCCAGCACTTTCCCCAGAAACATTTGTTTTATTTTATGCCAAACTTTAAAATTGCACTTCAAGCTCTTTTGGTACGAATTGTTTTTATGATATCCTGCTTAAATGCAATTAAACTTAATTTTCTGGGTTTGACTGAGTATCTTTCTGACTTGTGCTTATTTTAGACACTGATGGATTGTTTTCCTTTCAAATGTTGTTTTATCATTATTATTGCAGCAACAACACACACACATTGCGCTCATTGAGTTCATAAAATTTGAATTAAAATTAAATATAAAACTTTTTCTTCTGAGAGTAAGTTTATTTCTCTAACTGAAATTTTTCCAAATAATATATTTCTTTTGCATATTTTTGCAATAGATCATTGATTTACAGTTAATTTTAGTGTAAAACCCCTTTTACAAACAAAAGTCTTTTATTTTATTTCTGTTAAATTTATATTTGTTTCATATCTGTTCTATTATGAAAGTTTGTTTCCACCACAGAATCAAAATAAAAAGTTTTTTTTTCATTTCACAATTCAAATTTATTTCCTCTTAATTGTAATGTATAAACTTTCGATTTTAGAGTTATTATGACATTGAGAAAAAAAAGAAGAAGTCACAAATAGCCAACTTTTACCAATTTATTTAACAAGCTTCAATGTTGTTCAACAAAGTGTTGATCTGAATCTGATGAATTCTATTTTGGTCCTCAGAATTTTTGTCTTGTACAAATAACTAAGCATTCTTACATTAAGATACATTTACTGGAGAAGCAAAATGACAATAGTTGTCTTGTTTTAGTGAAAACTGTATCAAAACGAAGTAAGTTTGACCTTATGAGTGTTTATAAAACACTGATACATCTAAAAGATTGAAACCCCCTGATTTAGCTGCTAGTCGGGTGCTCATATTCTGATTTAATAGTATTTCATCATTTGTTTATTAAATTAAAGCGCCACCTGCGGGAAGATCAGGTACACGCGCTGTGGTCAGCTGATCTACTGCGTCATCATCATGTGTCCATAGCAACTGTATTTGGACGGTTGGTCTGGCTGCGAATCACCGTTGCTGGGGATCATTTATGTTTTTATGTGCAAATGCGATGATCTAAAGCGCACTGGATGATATTGTAAGATGGCGGAGAAGCGTCGCGCGGGCGTCGCGATGTCGGGCAGCTGTGAGATGGACGGCGCGTTCGCGTGTGAGTCTGGCGTGAGCGCGCTTCTCGGGTCTTCTCTGCTCACACTGGTGGAGTCCAGGCCGCGCGATCCCGTCGGGTTTCTGGCCGAACACTTCGCGCATCTCTCGGCGCAGGATGATGACGCAGGCCCGGAGCACCAGGCCGTGAGTCGCGCGCTCTGGAACCTGAGTCTGGCTCATCACTCACAGAGGTTTATTTCCCCTTGCTTTTACACATTTTCACATTTTGAAAGTAAAACTTGAAACACAACAATTACATTAATAATAAAAAAACTTAAAAATGAAGGGTGTCACAAACAAGTAACGTTAATCACTCTTTTATTACTGCTGAAAACCGACGTGACTTTTAAAAATAATTCTTTTTTTTTTGCTTTCTTTTCACTTTATATTAATATATTCAATGCAGTGCTGTTTCTTTGCAAAAAACAGTGACACTTACTTTTACCTTACAATATATAAAGTATGGGATACCCTAACCAATGATTGTTGTATGTTATTTTATTTGATTAATAACATTATATTATTGGCAAAATACTTTATACATGTATGTAGATTTTTTTAAACCCCCTGCTTTGTTTATTATATTCAGGTCAGGAACAAACTTTGTGCTGCTGCTATGTTTACATGTAAACGGTCTGAAGAGAAAACGCAAAAGGTGCGTTGTGTTATACCCTTTTTATTCTGCGTTTAGACGAGTGTTATGGGTTGGGAAATCCGCGTGCAAATGGTGACGCAAAAGTGTGTGAAATTCGATGTAGTATGCACTCCAGGCGGCTAGGTGGCAATGTGAAGCACTGCCACACAACAACACCAAGTCCGCGCGCCTGCGTGTAACCTTCAATGTCTAGCAGACTTTTGCGTTTTTACCCTTTACACGGGAATGCGGCGGTGGAGCGTTTTTAAGATTTCCACTCTGGAGGGTGGTTTCACTTTTTTGCGTTTTTAAGCCCCCAAAACGCCGTCACCGTTTAAAACGAAAGCCACATGCGATAAAATATTTTTACGTTTTTACCCGCGAGCGTCCTCGTGTAAACAGGGCCTCAGATTGGGGTTTGTAGTCTTTGTAATTACGTATTTTCACAGTCTTATACCTCAACGGTTTCACATCAAACTGCGACTTTCTTTACTTTAAAATGTATCTTTTAAATTGACAAACATCATATGTGTAATTCATTGCGCAATTCAAACCAGATCAAAATATTTGTTGTCTCTCGCCATTGACTACCATTCAATATTTTTCAGAAATAAGGTCCCATGGTGGTCGACCGGAAGGGGCGGGACTTAGGCTCTCTTTTAGATCGTAAACTAATGAACACAGAGAATGCGAGCTCTGGCATTCTGCTCGCCGTCAAAATAAAAGTCCCAACAACCAGTGTTGCCAAGTCCGCTTATTCTTGGGCTTGTTTTTCTGTAAAGTCACTTGCAAATAATGGTAGTCGCGGGTTGTTTTTTTGGGCTTGTTTCTAAAGTGTAGTTGCTTATTTGGGCTTGTTCCCAGCTCGTTGCCAAGCAGATATTTTCTATGTTATTAAAAACGTAAGAGTTTGTCTTGCCTGTTCCCCATTCAAAGAGTTTTTTTTCCCACCCACATCCTGCTTCTAATTGGCTCTGACCCAGATGGCAACGAGTACTAGCCAATCAGAGGCAGAGCTGGGCAATCGTTGTTGTTGTTTTTTCTGATTAGAAAAACGTCAGTGAGTGACGTTAAAATGAAAATACATGCGAGTCTGGACCATGGCGATTGATGCTGACTGGACTGTAGGAGAGATTTATATATTAATTATGTGTTAGATATTTTAGATATTATAATTTAATATCGTTTAACCCTTTAACGGTCACTCCCCCTTTTTTCATGAAAATCACTATCCAATGGTTGTAATTCAAGAATGCTTTGGAATATAAATTTGGTCTTGTTTTAAAGAAGACATTTGCCAAATTATTTTTGAAGTGAAGTATTATAGAATTAAGAAAGTGAAACAGAAAAAAAGTTATAAGTTTGAGTTTATGAAAATGAACAATGTAAAAATATAATTATTTCTCTTATATATATATATATATGAAGAGTTCAGATGCAAAAGCCTCTAAACACCATTTGAAATTTTCTTCTAAAATAACCATTTTTATCAAAATTGTATATTTAAGTTCAGTAATTTCACTTACATGACAATTAATAGGTAATCTTCATTGCCATTTAAGTGAAATTACTGAACTTAAATGTACAAGCTTGATAAAAATTATAATTTTAGAAGAAAATTTCAAAGGGCACTTAGAGGCTTTTGCATCTGAACTCTTCATATATATATATATATATATATATTACAGATTATATTTACGCTAAAACTGTAAGAAAATGTAAGCCAAAAAATCTGAAGAAGTTCCAAATTTTAGGTTGATATATCAAAAATGAGCTTTCAGTCAGATTTTATTTGGGCGCAGTACCAACACTAGATGGACAGCCAAGCTTTATTACGAAGAAAAATAAACTGTACCTCCGTAGAAAAAGCGCTTTTAATGTCTATGAGCAAAAGTCGCTTGTTTTGGGCTTGTTTTCACCGGCTTGGTTGCTTATTTGTCTCGCGAGATCTGGCAACACTGCCAACAACAAGCGGAAAAAAAAAGACGCTGCGAACGCAACCAGGAAACAGATCTCTGGGAAACAGATCCAGTTCCCTGGTGGAGATCCGGTGCGAAACCCCGGGTATTGTCGTGTAAACGAATCCTCAGTTTGAGCTCTTGATTCTGTCTTCCCTGCAGATCAGCGTTCAACAGCAACACGCGCACGGCGTTCGATCTCCTGACCCGTGATCGCGGCGCCGGTGTCGTCGGGGTCCGCGGGCGTATCTACACCGAGATGCTCCGGTGCCTGTGCAGCGAAGGCGGACTCTCCGGCTCGACCGCGGCTCCGCTCCTGCGCCGCGTCCAGTGCCACGACCACGAGTCCGTGCCCTTCGAGCTCTTCCGGCAGGGCGTCCTGACCTGCTCCGTGTTCTCCGACTACATCCGGGCCTCCCAGTGCCTGTACGGGTCGGTGGCGAGCGCTTCGGACCGGCCGGCGGAGAGAGCGCTGGGTCAGGCGGTGCTGGAGACGCTCCGGGAGGCGCTGGAGGCGGCGGATGGGGACGACGTGGGCCGGTACCTGGAGGCCAGTGCCAAGATCTCGCCTGGTAAAGTGGCGAAGGCCATGGCGGAGGCTCATCCCGGGAACCAGCAGGATAATCCCGTCATGGACGCGCAGGAGTTCGAAGACGCCGCCGCCGCGCTGTTCATCACTCGAGTGCGAATGGTGACATGAGAAAAAGTAGATCTAAATCATATTTATTAGAGACGCATAATGACTGAAGGTGTTTAGTATTGGAAAATATATCGAAATGAAGTGAGTTTGTGCTTAAAACAAGAACAAATATCCAAATATTCTAAAAAATCAAGAGCCACATAGCAACAGTGTTGGCCAGGATCCGGTCCACATCCTGTACGTGAGGATTCAATGCAAAATGAGTCAGAAAATGTATTGAAATTAATTAAGAACAAACATCACATTTTTTCCAACTATATACAGACACTTTTTATCATCAAATAAAATTCCCTATACAAATATAATCCAGTAGAAGACTTAACACATCAGTCGGGAAGTAAAGAATATCAGCATGTTGATCAAGCACCGTGTTGCTTGTTGTTTTGGTGTTTATTTAACAATCTGAGGTGAAGAAATACAGTTGCATGAGCAATTTGCATTTTGACATCAAAGTGAACTCATGACTGCACCTTATAGAGTGCCGAAGTTATGACGTCACTCTGTTGGTCAAAACGCGGAAGTGAGTTAGCGTTTTAGCATAACGGTTCCCTCGCTCTAATGGGATTTTTGAATGGGTTTTTGTTTTGCTAAATTGCCTGAAATAAGGTCTGTGGTGAACAAAGCCTCTAAATATTTTCATGTATTGATCTATGACATAGCACACACAGTTATAACCTGCTTGTGATTTTTTTTTAACTTTATTGTGTCTGATTTTAAAATCTTTATATAGGCTTCAAAATGTATAAATTTTGGATTAAGTTGTAAAGATTATCTTGATAGACAAAACATGTAAGGGTCACTACTCTTTGTTAAACACAGATCTTATTTTTTTGCGATTTTCCAAAAGTCTATGGGGAAAATGCATTGCTTTTCGACCGAGGGAACCCATGCGCCGCTAGCTAGCTTCCGAGTTGTCCTACAAAGTGACGTCATCACTTCGGCACTCTATTTTTAGAGCGGGAAACCTCGATTCAGGAAGTGTTGCAGTTTCAGTACCCAGATCAGTAGATCAAACCCATTTTACTTCAACATTTGTGGTATTTGCATGTGGAACGTTGCATTTTCACTTAGAACAAATGTAAGGATGAAGGGACGCTTATTAAAGCATGCACTGACGAATTGTTCACACAATAACACCAGGAACATGAAGAAAGTGACTGTAAATTTGCACAGAATAATGTTTATTGTTGTTTTATTTGTGGTGGTTAGTTTAACACCAAAGACCTCGTCTATGTAGCCCCGCCCCTTTTCAGCGCCGCGCTCGTTGTCTTTTGACTTCCGGTCTGTATTTTCATAACGATCTTGGATGGGTATGAATGAACTGCTCGTAAAAAAAAATTCCCGGTCGACATTTGTTAAGACATCTGCTTTACAATGCTTATGATAAATATTACAATGCTCATGATAACTCTACAATAAGTAAATCCACTTCACTGGCTAATTAATTAGAAATATACAGAGCGAGCGACCCAAAAACGGAAGTTCAAAGACACGCCCACGTTTCAAAGCATCCGCAGATTGGAGACTTTTAAAAAAAAAATTACATGTAAAATGCTGCATGTTTGGAGGTAGGCTACACGAACATTTTTATGTTCGAAATTAACACAATTTAAATAATGAGTCAATACATCATCACAACTTTTATAAGTAGAGCTATATTTTAGACCTGAAGGCATAGTTTTCACAGGAATATATTCAGTACTAGTCCTTCTTCTTTTTTTCTAATTTAAATGTTTAATTACACATTATATTATCATCTTCCTGATTTAAATAAAACGTTAAAATAAAAAAAATTGAGAATGTCTCCGTATTCCGTGGGTCTCGAGTCACATGATCAAGGACACTCATTTGATTGGTCACATAGAAGTAGTGCATAAAATTAAAATGTCCTTTTCTATCACAATGTATCTTGGTTTTACAACTTTCAGAAACCTAAGATTTTGAAAAACCTAAGGCCACTTGATTATTTTTAATCTGGGTGATTTTCGCTTAGTGATCTTTTTGCTTTTTTTTGGTTAAAGTCCCCCGTAGTCTATAATTATATCTCTAAAACTCGTCATTGATCACCAAAATGAGATATTTAATGGAAAATCGGATTTTCAACACAGGGGGACTTAAAATGCCCGAAATAAGGTCTGTGGTGAACAAGCTCATAAAAGTTGTGTTCATACGGGAATTATCACTATAAACAAAAAACGTTAGTATCATAAACTTTTGTCGGTCACTGAGTTTATTTTCTACAATAATCCAAAAGTGTGCATATTTTGATATGCAAGAGATTATTATTGTGTTTATTTATTACAATCTGGCAATAATAATACAATAAAAGAAAAAAAAACTAGCAAAAGGCATTTCCTTAATGACATCATCCTCCAGGAAGTGACATCATTCATGGGGAATCAGAAGCTGATCAGAAGCACAAACTTCAGTAAGTGTTTGTCATTTGTTCTGATTAATTTTGTGTTTTTGTGTTGCTCTAAAAAAATATCAATCTTGTTTGATTAAATCACACAAATCATTTTAATGCAACATTTGGTTTTAAACATGATAGTGAAGCCCTTTCCTTGAGTCCTCATGTGGGTTCATCAGAGAGCACATGCATATTATTTCATTTAAATAACCTAAAATAAACAAAGATAGACATAATAAAGTTAAGACATGCATTTATACATAAGATATCAGTCATATTTGAGCTCTCTTAATTTTCTAAAAATAGTTGTTTCTTCACCTCTTGTGAGCTTTTCTTAGTCTTTCTCATTAGCTCTTGATAATGAGTCACATGTTGCATTCATAAAATGATTCGTTTATGGTATTTAACATCTAAACATTATTAAATCAAGATGCATTTACTTGAGTAGAAGATATTAAGACTTATTTAATGAAAAAAAAAACATCAACATGAAGTGAGTTTATGCTTAAAACAAGAACATCAGTCAGAAAAAAGTCTTAATTCAAAGGAAAAACAAGTTTTGTTTTTCTGACCACATTGGCAGATATTTAGATTTCCTTGAATTGGACTTTTTTCACTGTTAGTGGTTAAAATCAGCATGAAAACAAAAGCACTGGTATCTTTTAAAAGGGATTTATTAACAAAAAAATAAGATTGAAATAATGGACATTTATAAATTATGAAATCTAAATTATAGAATTGAAATTGCAATTGAAACATGAAAGAAAAATCAAAAGTTTAAAACATTCATGAATCTCATTTTCATGCTCTTTTGAAGTCTGTACACTAGTTTCATCACTTAATGGAAAGTTACAGGCACAAAGGGCTAAAATGAAAGGAAAGCAACTCATATTTATTTGTGACAATACAAGCAATCCAACAAAAATCCACTTATATTGATTAAATCAAGATTAATTAAATCTGCTACCGTCACACACATTGAATGCAATGATGTTTAAACACATGTGAAGTCAAATGTCACCACAAAATCAGAAGAAAAAAATAAGGAGTTCCATGCATCAAGTAATAAAGCCTACATTTAGGCATTTGCATTGACAAAATATTACATTTATTAAATTATTAAATTGTGTTGTGCATTTGTGAAGTAGTTTATGTTGATGGTGTCTGACAGGATCTGACTGACTGCATTATTGTAAAGAAAATTTGATTTATGGGAAGTATTTGCTGGGTAAATGCAGGTATTGTCATAAAAATAATTTAAATTTGTATTTAATTAAAATTTTTCAATGTACATAAAGATAATTTTCAATTTTTTCTCATGATTTTGTGGTAAATTCAGACCGCTACACACATTCGGCTTGCTTTTTTGTGAAACTGTAAGAACTCACAGGTCAGACTGACCGAAAGGCTTCAGTGCTTTTGGGAGAGAAGAAAAATATCATTTTAGTGCACTTTAGGTGAAGCTACATAACGCAAGCATGACTACACCGAAAACTACAAACCTTCTTAACATCATCACACTTATAAAAGGCAATAAAGGTGCAGAAATCAGCTTTTAAAAGCACAACCCAGTTAACATTGACCGTGATATTAGGAAGAAACTTTTATTGCAACTGGCTCAAACTCAGCAGACATTCATTACAGTAATATACCGATTATAGAGGTCAGAATGTACAGTGACTGATACTGGCAGACTGTAAAAGAGGAAATACAAACAAAAAAAACAAGTATAAACGGGAAACAGCAGAGAGACCTGTGGAAGCTTGTTTCCGCCACTGATTAAAATAACAATAATAATTGCCACTTTTTTTTCTTGCAATTGTCAGATATGAAGTCAGAATTGTGAGAAATAAAGTCGCAATTGTGAGTTATAATGTCGCAATTTTAAGAAATAGTCACGATTCTAAGAAATGAAGTTGCAATTGCGAGATATGTTGCAATTCTAAGAAATAGTTGTGAGATATAATGTTGCAATTCTAAGAAATAGTCGCAACTGCGAGATATAGTTGCAATTGTGAGATACAAAGTCGCAATTCTGAGAAATAGAATGCGAAAAAAATAGAAATAGAAAAAAAACTGACACAAAAAAAAAAATACACAATTGAGACTTTTTTTTCTCACCATTGCAATTTTACATCTCGCAATTCTGACTTTATAACACACAATTGCACGTTTATATCTCAAAATTATGACATCTTTTCTCAGAATTGTGAGATATAAAGTCGCAATTGCGAGTTATCAGGACAATTCTAAGGAAAAAAAGACTAACTTTTTCCCCCTCAGAATAGTTTATATCAATCAATTCTGAGTTTATATCTCGCAATTAGCTTTTTTTATTTTTCACTCTGTGGCGGAAACAAGCTTCCATAGAGACCCGATGATTGCACGTGAAGCTCGTGTGTTCGTGTGGAAGGCGAAGGCAGAGGAAGAGCACTGTTGACCTGGAAGCGCGTTTCATCCGATATCCCATACTGCTCTAGCGGATCCTGCGGGAAGGCACACATTACATCATCAATATTATGTGGTAGAGCTGCATGATTAATCGTTAAAAGATGGAGATCTCCGTTCAAACACCCACGAAACAGCTACACAAACGTTTTGTATTATTATATCTTCATTATCACAGATGTACTGGAATCAAAATAAATATAATACTGATCAAAATAAAGTCAATCACAGTTTGAACGTAGCTTGACGCTTTAAATAAAGATCGTACCAATTTCATCGTTGCACCAGTAGGTGGCGCCAAGTGTTAACTGTGTTTGTCATTAAATCATTAATTCATGAGATTTGTTTAAAAAAAAAAACGCTGATTCGTTCGGTAATTAGACAAGAAGGATTTATGAGTGAGTCATTGATTCATTTACTCAAGAGATTCGTTCAAAAACGCTGATTCATTCGGTAATTAAACAAGTGAAGGATTTATGAGTGAGTCATTGAATCATTCATTCAAAAGAACTATTTAAAAACACTGATTCAACCGGTAATGAAACAAGTGAAGGATTAATGAGTGAGTCATTGAATCATTCACTCAAGAGATTCGTTCAAAAATGGTGATTCTTCCAGTAATTAAACAAGTGAAGGATTTATGTGTGAGTCATTGAATCATTCACTCAAGAGATTCGTTCAAAAACGCTAATTCATTCGGTAATTAAACAAGTGAAGGATTTATGAGTGAGTCATTGAATCATTCACTCAAGAGATTCGTTCAAAAATGGTGATTCTTCCAGTAATTAAACAAGTGAAGGATTTATGAGTGAGTCATTGAATCACTCATTCAAAAGAACTATTTAAAAACACTGATTCAACCGGTAATGAAACAAGTGAAGGATTAATGAGTGAGTCATTGAATCATTCACTCAAGAGATTCGTTCAAAAACGGTGATTCATCCAGTAATTAAACAAGTGAAGGATTTATGAGTGAGTCATTGAATCATTCACTCAAGAGATTCGTTCAAAAACGCTGATTCATTCGGTAATTAAACAAGTGAAGGATTTATGAGTGAGTCATTGAATCATTCACTCAAGAGATTCGTTCAAAAACGCTTATTCATTCGGTAATTAAACAAGTGAAGGATTTATGAGTGAGTCATTGAATCATTCATTCAAAAGATTCCTTCAAAAACGCAGATTCATCCGGTTAATAAACAAATAATTCATTCAAATGATTTTAAAAAATGTATTCAAATATTTTTTCAATAGACTGAACATTTTGTCAGATACTCAGACGTTATTTTGTCTAGTTGTGTGTTCAGAATCATGATCACTGGTTTTAAACACGTAAATCGTGCAGCTCTAACATGTGGTATATGATTGTAACCAATCAAGGAGGTTTTTATTGCATTAATTAATATCGATTCCCTCACCTTTCCAGTCAATCGGTGGATTTCTGTGCGGTAGTGGATCAGGTTCTTGCGCATGTATTCATAACTGAGAGAGAGAAGCAGATTACGGTTATAAAACATGAAACGCAGAGGATGATGGGTAATTTCAGTGCCACACACCTGGCTTTAACGATGGCGTCGATCCATTCAACACACTGTTCCTGAGAATCACATTCAAACAGATACTTCCTCTCGGCCTCGTCCAGGAACACTGCAAAACAAGCGAGAGACACAGTGAGTGAGTGAGTGAGTGAGACTCAGTTTATTTTGTCCTTGTTCATCTTTGTTGGTTCACGTTTGATCATGAGAAATCTTCAGTTTCTGAACTCCTGAAACGCCTCCATTGTAGTCTTGAGTTTCTCCCGGGAACGAACACGTCTCAATATTCCTCATTATAAAGTCGCAATTGTGAGAAATAATGTCGCAATTCTAAGAAATAGTTGCAATTGCGAGAAATAGTTGCAATTGCGAGATATAGGGCCCTATTTTAACGATCTGAAACGCAAGTGTCAAAGCGCATGGCGCAAGTAACTTTGTGGGCGGGTCCCGGCGCTATTGCTATTTTCCCGGCGGGATAAATGCCTCTTGCGCCTGGCGCAAATCTAAAAGAGGTTGGTCTGAAGTAGCTTCATTATTCATAGGTGTGGTTTGGGCGTAACGTGAAATAAACCAATCCGAGCGCCATCCAACATACCCTTTAAGAACAGGTGCGCATGTTGCATGACGGATTGTTATTATAACGGCGGGTTTACCAGGCGCGCGCCAGGAGCGTTCACAGCCGATGAGACCGACGCTCTTGTCAGGACAGTGAAAGACAGAAGCGACGTTGTATAGGGATGGGAGAAACTCTTGCACATCAGCGTCGGTTAAACATACGTATGTTTCTTGCCACTATTGGGCAAACAGGTCTGATCCTTTAGTACTACAATAGCCTTAAGAAATGGGTATTTCAGTTTTTTCATCTTCATGTAAACCACAATGATTTCCCTCTTGTGTTAATATTTTTCCTTGTTATAATGTATGATTTGCAAAAATAAAAACTACTGCATCTATGTTGATGAGAGAATCAGTGTATGCGCGTTGTGTAGGCCTACCCGCTATATTATGGCCAAGCATGCGCGCTTAAAATAGCATTATGAACAACGCAACGCGCCACTGACTTTAGACCAGGTTTTTTATGGTCAGTGGCGCAATTGTGTTCTGGAAGTGTAAAATAGCACCAGGGAATGTTTGCGCCGAAACACGCCTCCTTTTTGCGCCGATCCGCCCAGGGAGCGCAAGTTCATTTCCTAGTTTACCGACGTGCGTCTGTGGAGGGGAAAATCCCGCTTTGCGCGCGTGCAAAATAGGAATGAGACATGCGTTTGTGTATAAAGTCATTTGCGCCGGGTGCAAGATAGGGCCCATAATGTCGCAATTCTACTAAATAGTCACAATTCTAAGAAATAGAGTTGCAATTGCAAGAACTAAAGTTGCAATTGTGAGATATAATGTCGCATTTCTAAGAAATAGTCACAATTCTAAGAAATAAAGTTGCAATTGCGAGATACAATGTCGCAATTCTAATAAATAGTCACAATTCTAAGAAATAGAGTTGCAATTGCAAGAACTAAAGTTGCAATTGTGAGATATAATGTCGCAATTCTAATAAATAGTCACAATTGTAAGAAATAAAGTTGCAATTGCAAGAAATAAAGTTGCAATTGTGAGATATAATGTCAATTCTAAGAAATAAAGTTGCAATTCTAAGAAATAAAGTTGCAATTGTGAGATATAATGCTGAAATTCTAATAAATAGTCACAATTCTAAGAAATAAAGTTGCAATTGCGAGATACAATGTCGCAATTTTAATAAATAGTCACAATTCTAAGAAATAAAGTTGCAATTCTAAGAAATAAAGTTGCAATTGTGAGATACAATGTCGCAATTCTAATAAATAGTCACAATTCTAAGAAATAAAGTTGCAATTGCGAGATACAATGTCGCAATTCTAATAAATAGTCACAATTGTAAGAAATAAAGTTGCAATTGCAAGAAATAAAGTTGCAATTGTGAGATATAATGTCAATTCTAAGAAATAAAGTTGCAATTCTAAGAAATAAAGTTGCAATTGTGAGATATAATGCTGCAATTCTAATAAATAGTCACAATTCTAAGAAATAAAGTTGCAATTGCGAGATACAATGTCGCAATTTTAATAAATAGTCACAATTCTAAGAAATAAAGTTGCAATTCTAAGAAATAAAGTTGCAATTGTGAGATACAATGTCGCAATTCTAATAAATAGTCACAATTCTAAGAAATAAAGTTGCAATTCTAAGAAATAAAGTTGCAATTGTGAGATATAATGCTGCAATTCTAATAAATAGTCACAATTCTAAGAAATAAAGTTGCAATTCTAAGAAATAAAGTTGCAATTGCGAGATACAATGTCGCAATTCTAATAAATAGTCACAATTCTAAGAGATAAAGTTGCAATTGTGAGATATAATGCTGCAATTCTAAGAAATAGTCACAATTCTAATAAATAGTTGCAATCACGAGAAATAGTTGCAATTGCGAGATATAATGTCATTCAATCATTCATCCAAAAGATTCGTTCAAAAACGCAGATTCATCCGGTAATTAAACAAGTGAAAAATTGCTCATTATAATAATTCATGCGCAGAATAAAGGGGCGGGGCCTGTTTGAGTTAGTAAGTAGTGTGTTAAACTGGCGATTATGGAAAGGGGCGGGACATTTCCCAAACACACTCGAAGCGCTCGACCAATCACAACACACCGCTCCAGCGGACCAATCAGAGCGCAGTGTGCTTTCAGGAGGCGGGGCTTCATAGAGACAGGAAGTAATCAGAGCGTTACTGACAGACTGGGAAGAGAGGAGCCGCAACAATGGAGAATATGAGGAGAATAATCAACATTCAAGATGGAAAACATGATCTAGTGTGTGAATCTTCGACTCTTACCGATAGAGAAAGCATGATCGTCTTCTCTCTCGACGCGACACTGTTCCAGCAGCAGAGCGCCGATGGGCTGAAACACAAACACACTCGAATGAACATGACCGCGAACGTGTTGAGATTCAGATCAGACGCTCAAACCGCACTCACCTCGTCCTCGTCCGTCCGGAAGTAAAACAGGAAATTAACGATCAGTTTCACCAGGCGCTTCTTCACAACTGTGGCGTGAAACGGAGAATTAGGTCAGGTGAGCCACAGTCATAATCTTACATTAAACTGATTCTTTAGATCATGATTAGTCAATATCGTGCATGGTTTTTATATTTTTATGTAATCAACTTGGCAACAACCAATGGGAGTGCACGTAGTGGATGTCACATGACCAAAATGACCAAAAGCTATTAAATTCCTGTCAGGTTTTTTTAATTGTATTGCGTAGAAACGCAATCGTTAATTATTAGGCTACAAGGCGGTCTGGTTTTCTTAAATCGCAACAGATATGCATTGTAGTTTTGTTGCATTCTGACATCTTTGTGGATAATTACGAGAAAGTTCGAGTTGTTGCGTAACCTCCCGGCATTGCGAGAGCTTCGTTATAAGTTTAATTGGCAATGTTGCCAATTTTAAAGTGATGAATTGAAACTAAAAAGTTGAACAGAGATCAACTTTATGCAAATTTGACAACAATCAATAACAGTTTGGAGTTCATGTGACTCGCCAAACTAACGATAAAATCGCTGTCCGATTAAGAAAAATAACGTTAACAATATTAGCGCCCTCACAGGCGGACGATAAGTTTTTGTTGACTTTTTAAAGTCGCGATCATCAGCTTTTAACAATTGAACGGCGAAAAGTTGAACACTGATCAATTTTATGCAAATGAGCAGCAACCACCTATCAGAGTGGACCTACGAAGGTCACGTGACTCGCAGTTGGCGTACGTACAGTACAAGTGACTACAAGCAATATAAGCTGTACTGTGAATACTATACTACTTTAATTACTGCTGTCATATCCTTACAAGACAGAAATAGTGCGAGTAGTACGTCACAATGCCAGTTCAAAACACAACATTGATCGTAAAGAGGACAGTCTTCTTGTTCTGTCTAGTTTTCTGTCGTAGAAAAAGATGTTTATTCTTATACATCTTTATGATCGCAGATCATGGCTCGTACCGTCTCCTTTCTTCGGGCCTCTCATGCCCAGCTCGGCCGCTCTCTCTGACGGCTGGCGGCTCAGGAACACCAGCTCCTTCTCATTGAATCGCATTTTTAGCTCTTTGACAGCAGTTTCGTCTCATAAAAGCGCGTTTAAGGATATCAAACAGATCTGATAACTCTCATCCGGACTGTCAGTCATACTGCTGTAGCTCTTCTGACTCTGCGAATGAACTGAATCAAGCGATAATGTCTTCTGTCTGAAACTAAACACACACACATAAGCATAGTTTACAAAAGTAGATTCCGAATTCAACTTCTCCTGAGACGTCGGTGCGCCCGCCATCTTGGAATGGTCACTCAGAGGTAGAATTAATGATATATATATATTTTTTCCCGTTTTATGCTATTTATTTCTATTTATTTTTATTCATGTCTTGTATTTTTTCATTCCTATTGCTTTAAATGTTTTATGAATTCTTTTTTTAGACTATCTCTATGACTACGAATATTTTAGTAGCCTCTGTTTACTGTATCTTGAATGAAAATGTACTGGATTGCCTTGCTTTACCTTGAGTTTCTTATCCTGTCTTTTTTTGTTTTGTTTTTGTGATACATGCGATCTTTGTTCAATTAAAACTTTGTACCACAACTTTCTGTGGCCTATGGTTGTGAAACCATCGAGATTTAAATTTCTGAAAAAATTGGATAACCGTTCACAAGTGAGAATGTGTTTAATTTGTGTTTTTATATGCTTTGACTTAACAGGTTTTTATTCAATGTTAACTTTTTAATGACGTGTTAGTTGACCCTTTTGTCTTGTATTGTGTTTGTTTAACAAAATCTTCTACTGAAGTCTATAAATATAGATTTTAATCAATGTGTCTTGTCTAACTGGTTGCAGACGCAGTCAACTTGCTCGAGTGTTCACTGGCCGATGTTTTGACCGTTTCAATATGGCGGACGACCCAACAGCACGAATACGAATTCTATGTGTAAATTTCTATGCACACAACCTTTCGCTGGAGGAGCTGAACACATGTAGCCGACAGAGGGCGCTGCTTTACCACTTAAAACGTCTGTACACAAAATACAAGGGGCGTTTTGAAATGTTGAAATGAATTTAAAATAATTGTAATAATCACAAACGTTCATGTTAATTAATAATATTTGATTTAGCTTTTTAAAGTACGCATTTTCTTCTTTCTAAAGAAAAAGCAGTCACTTATAATGTAGCATTCAACATTGTGCTCTTATCAATAAAGTTGTGCGTATCAAAATAACAGGAACAGGAAGTGGATCAGTCGTCGCGCATGCGTATTATAACAGCGACGGCGGCAAGCGTGATCTGGACGTTGGGTAAACATTTTAAAAATGTGTTTTTTGAAACAAAATCATGCTTACTTTCGCGTAAAAACACAAAACTAAACTCGTTCTTTTAATAAGCTTTACACTTTTGTTATTGTTCATTGAAAGTGCAGCTTTGAAGTCAGTACGGTTCGTTTCAGCTCTTATACACGTTAACTATTGTCGTATGCATCATTATATTCATGCATGCTTCGTTATATTCTATTTAATTGATAAGTTAAACGATACACTCAACCGTAAATGGGATCATTTTGTTGCGTTTTATTATTTGTATTCCATTCTGTTGTGTTAGTCAAGGTTTCTTGCTTTAAATACAATCATAATTGTTTAAACTATTCCCCCTCTCTCTCAGACCTTTACAATGTAAGTTAACAAGCTGTAACTTTCAGACTATTACATGTAAGTCGAAAATAATCATAAAGATTTTATTATTGGCTGCCATCGCGATAATTTACTAAAATGGGGTTTCAAACAATCTTCATAAATTTATGAAGATTGTTTGTAACCCCATTTCAGTAAATTATCGCGTATGAATAAGTCGTTTATTAATTTGATTTACAAAGTTATTTTGACATTTTTCTGTGTATTTGTCTGCTTGTGCTTGAATGGATTAACGTCATATTAAAATACACAAACTAGTATGTCATCCGGGGACTTTTCGCCTACTGCTTTATTGAATGCTAGCGTGCTATTTTTTGCTACTAGAAAAATATACTCGGACATTTCTCACGTTATCATAGTTTATTCGCTATAGTTTAGAAAATGCTAATAAAATATAAGCAGAATCAGTGGATATGTGACTGGTTTTGTCCGTCCTTCTGTTGTACTCTCACACATGAATAATGTTGAATATCTGTCAGCTGATAAATTTAACTACACAATTAGATAATACTAGTTTAGCTCAACCAGTGACCAAGCAATGCTTCATGTTGTTCAGTGTGTGTGTAAAAAGAGTATGAAAACACACTGGAGGAATAATATTTGGTCTCAAATGTAATATTATTAATGCATTTGTTGTTCTGGCACAGTAGTGTGAGGATCTGCCATCATGGATTTCCAGCACAGAGCCGGAGGGAAGACGGGCAGCGGCGGCGTCGCCTCGTCGTCCGAGAGCAACCGCGACCGGCGTGAGCGACTGCGGCAGCTCGCGCTCGAGACCATCGACATCAACAAAGACCCATACTTCATGAAGAACCACCTGGGCTCTTACGAGTGTAAACTGTGTCTCACACTTCACAATAACGAGGTATGATGATGAGCATTAATGCACTTTATAAACACGCGAGAAATAAAGTCGCAATTGCGAGAAATAAAGTCGCAATTCTGAGAAATAAAGTCGCAATTCTGAGAAATAAAGTCGTGATTCTGAGAAAAAAAGTCGCAATTCTGAGAAATAAAGTCGCAATTCTGAGAAATAAAGTCGCAATTCTGAGAAATAAAGTCGCAATTGCGAGAAATAAAGTCGCAATTGCGAGAAATAAAGTCGCAATTCTGAGAAATAAAGTCGCAATTCTGAGAAATAAAGTCGCGATTCTGAGAAATAAAGTCGCGATTCTGAGAAATAAAGTCGCGATTCTGAGAAATAAAGTCGCGATTCTTAGAAATAAAGTCGCGATTCTGAGAAATAAAGTCGCGATTCTGAGAAATAAAGTCGCGATTCTGAGAAATAAAGTCGCAATTGCGAGAAATAAAGTCGCAATTCTGAGAAATAAAGTCGTGATTCTGAGAAAAAAAGTCGCAATTCTGAGAAATAAAGTCGCGATTCTGAGAAATAAAGTCGCAATTCTGAGAAATAAAGTCGCAATTCTGAGAAATAAAGTCGCAATTGCGAGAAATAAAGTCGCAATTCTGAGAAATAAAGTCGCAATTCTGAGAAATAAAGTCGTGATTCTGAGAAATAAAGTCGTGATTCTGAGAAATAAAGTCGTGATTCTGAGAAATAAAGTCGCAATTCTGAGAAATAAAGTCGCGATTCTGAGAAATAAAGTCACAATTCTGAGAAATAAAGTCGCAATTGCGAGAAATAAAGTCGCAATTCTGAGAAATAAAGTCGCAATTGCGAGAAATAAAGTCGCAATTCTGAGAAATAAAGTCGCAATTGCGAGAAATAAAGTCGCGATTCTGAGAAATAAAGTCGCGATTCTGAGAAATAAAGTCGCGATTCTGAGAAATAAAGTCACAATTCTGAGAAATAAAGTCGCGATTCTGAGAAATAAAGTCGCGATTCTGAGAAATAAAGTCGCGATTCTGAGAAATAAAGTCGCGATTCTGAGAAATAAAGTCGCGATTCTGAGAAATAAAGTCGCGATTCTGAGAAATAAAGTCGCGATTCTGAGAAATAAAGTCGCGATTCTGAGAAATAAAGTCGCAATTCTGAGAAATAAAGTCGCAATTGCGAGAAATAAAGTCGCAATTCTGAGAAATAAAGTCGCAATTGCGAGAAATAAAGTCGCAATTGCAAGAAATAAAGTCGCAATTCTGAGAAATAAAGTCGCAATTCTGAGAAATAAAGTCGCAATTCTGAGAAATAAAGTCGCAATTCTGAGAAATAAAGTCGCAATTGCGAGAAATAAAGTTGCAATTCTGAGAAATAAAGTCGCAATTCTGAGAAATAAAGTCGCAATTTTGAGAAATAAAGTCGCAATTCTGAGAAATAAAGTCGCAATTGCGAGAAATAAAGTTGCAATTCTGAGAAATAAAGTCGCAATTGCGAGAAATAAAGTCGCAATTGCGAGAAATAAAGTCGCAATTTCAAGAAATAAAGTCGCAATTCTGAGAAAAAAGTCGCAATTGCGAGAAATAAAGTCGAATTGCGAGAAATAAAGTCGAATTGCGACTTAATTTCTCCCAATTGCGACTTTATTCCGACATCTTTTCTCATAATTGTGAGATATAAACTCTAAACACTGAAATGTGAAGTGTGTTTGTGATTTTTCTCTTGTAGGGAAGTTACCTCGCTCACACACAGGGCAAGAAGCATCAGTCTAACCTGTAAGTGCAGCGCTCACACACACACACACACACACACACACACGATTGTCATCAGGATGATGAGCGGGAACTGATCTGTGCTCTTCATTTTCAGCGCGAGACGAGCCGCTAAAGAAGCGAAGGAAGCTCCGGCTCAACCGGCTCCTGAGAAGGTCAAGGTCGAGGTCAAGAAGTTTGTCAAGATCGGCAGGCCGGGTTATAAAGGTATGACGTTCAGCCTCACTCATAAAACACAAGTACATTGATTATGATTGATTTCTGTTTAATCCGGTTCGTTTGCTTCATAGACGTTATTTACACGCACTCTCATCTTATGCAATGTTGCGATTAGGGCGGCACAATATATATCGAAATTATCAAAATATCGCAAATGTGTGTATATATATATATATATATATATATATATATATATATATATATATAAATGTATATATTGTGATATGCATATTGGTTGCAATAACTGGAGTCATGAAGAAAAGACAGAGAATCACTCCGAATAACTTTGGTAGCTTTAATAAGAATCAGTGCATATTTAATACAGTGAAAACTAAGCAGTGTTTTATTTTTACATGTGATTATTCAGTTTCTATTGTTTAGTTACTAGGGCTGTGCAAAAATTAATTGCGATTAATCGCATCCAAAATAAAAGTCTGTGTTTACATAATATATTTGTGTGTGCTGTATATAATTATTTTGTATATATAAATACCTATGCATGCATGTATATATTTAAGAATTATTTGCGCTTAAATTCTGTATATATATATATATATATTATATAAATATAAATATTTTATATATGAATAACACATTTTCTTAAATATATTCATGCATGTGTGTGTATTTATATATACAAAATAATTATACACAGCACACACAAATATATTATGTAAACACAGACTTTTATTTTGGATGCGATTAATCGCAATTAACTTTTGCCCTGCCCTATTAATAACCCTAATGTTGGATAAGCTGAACACACTGATGTTAAAAACACTTCTTACACTCCAGAAGCTGGTTATAAAATTTTAAATATATTTTAAAGATAATTTAAGTTTATTTTACACACTTTAGGCATTATCATATTGAATATCGCATTATTCTTCAACATCCTGCAGCCCTAGTTGCGATTAGACTTAACCGGATGCAAGCACAAGACTTTAATCAAATTGATGTGATTTAAGCGCACAGTTGTTGCAACCAAAATAAACAAGAGTGTCTATTTTTCTTTCTGCTTTTCTACCCATAGTAACAAAACAAAGGGATCCAGACGTGGGACAGCAGAGTCTGCTTTTCCAGGTAAACTGAACACTGAATAATTAAACATAATTTCTTTGTTTATATTTTAAAGAAACCTCATTGTTTAACTGGCCACTCTCTTCACTTCCTGTCGGCCACCGTAACTTCTGTTGGGTGCAGTTCCCAAACTCACCACTAGATGCGCTAGAAATTACACACTGCACCTTTAATGTTTTGCCCCTGCAAACCTTTATTGACGGCGTAACCGGGGTCCTTGTTTTCCAGATCGATTACCCAGAGATCGCAGAAGGCATCGGGCCGAGGCATCGCTTCATGTCCGCGTACGAGCAGAGGATCGAGCCTCCGGACCGGCGCTGGCAGTATCTGCTGTTCGCCGCCGAACCGTACGAAACCATCGCATTCAAGGTCTGTCCAGTAAAAGATCGGTCATGTGACACGAGCAGGGATTGGGAAACTACAGTAGTCAACATTTGACTGCAAAAAAATATATTCTTAGTCTTTTTTTCCTAAATATCAAAAAAAACAAAAAAACAATTTGTCTAAATATCAAAAAATTCTTAAATCAAAATGCACTTACTAGACGAGTAAAATGATATCAAATTATATCACATATTATGTCTTGTTTTCTGGTGGAAAAAATCCAAATGAAGTGAGTTTTTGCTTAAAACAAGCAAAGTGATCTGCCAATGTGGTCAGAAATATATACATGTAAATATTAGGGCTGTTAAACAATTAATCGCATCCAAAATAAAAGTTTGTGTTTACATAATATATGTGGGTGCACTGTGTATAATTATTTTATATATATAAATACACACACATGCATGTATATTTAAGAAAAAAAAAAATATATATAAGATATTGATATTTATATATAATATAAATTATACATAAATCTATATACAGTATATAAATGGAAATATTTCTTAAATATATACAAGGATGTGTGTATTTATATATGTAGAAAATAATTATACACAGTGCACCCACATATATTATGTAAACACAAACTTTTATTTTGGATGCGATTGATCGCGATTAATTGTTTGACAGCCCTAATAAATATACATTTACATGTATATTATCTGAAAGCTTCTGTTAAGAAAATAAAAGTCCATCACAATGTACAAAGCAATCGATGTGGCAACAATATTATGTTTTTATGAAAGAAAAAAGTGGGAATTTGTAGATTGATACATGATAGTAATGACAAGATCAGTTATTTCTATAGAATTCAATAAAAATTAGGGCTGTCAAAACGATTAATCGCATCCAAAATAAAAGTTTGTGTTTACATAGTATATGTGGGTGCACTGTGTATAATTATTTTAAATATATAAACACACACACATGCTTGTATATATTTAAGAAATATTTTCATGTATATATATGTTATTTATAAATACAAATATTTTATAAATAAATAATATTTTTTTCTTAAATATATACATGCATGCGTGTTTTTTATATATATACAAAATAATTATACACAGTGCATCCACATATATTATGTAAACACAAACTTTTATTTTGGATGCAATTAATCGCGACTAATCGCTTCGACAGCCCTAATAAAAATGTAGGTTATTATTTTATTATTTAGTCTTTAAATGACCAATGTGTTTAACAAGACACAAAAAGGCATTTAAGTAATAATTAATGTAAGTATGTTTGAGTTTTTGATGTTATATTTCCAGGTGCCGAGTCGAGAGATCGATAAAGCCGAGACTCGCTTTTGGACACATTGGAATCGGGAAACGAAACAGGTGATAAATCATTCATTTGAAAGATCATAGATTTTTGATGTTGTTGTTTTTATTAAATAAAGATAAAGATCTTACATTTTTCCTCTCGCGATCACTCATTCCAGAAATCATGGCGACGTATTTCCAAATACACCGTGCCTTCTCAGTCATGTGACTGTAAATGCTCAAAAACTGTTTCCATTGCAGTTTTGTGAAATATTAATTTTTTGAATTGATGAAAAACTTCCTCACGCGAGCGTAAAACTTTTATTGCGATAAATGGGAGTTTCATGGAAATGCAGCTACTGATATAGTTTTTTCATGCTCAGACATGAATGTAGAAAACATGTTTTTTTTTACTTTTTTTATTTGTTTTTTACTTATCAGCCATGAAATTTCTCTTTCAAAAGATTTACGTTCCTCTGATAATCTTTACGTTATATTTCAATGCTTTTTCTCGCAAAATTATTATTCCATCCATCCCCGAGAAACTTTGTGTCCGCTCGCAAAATATTTAGTTTTTATTTTGCTTTTATACTTTTATTTACTTTCATTTCACTTTTTTTTAGCAAAACTTTCCCTCCCACTCCTCGAGAAAGTTTGCGTTCGCTTGTGAAATATGTTCACAAAATATTTACGTTCCCCAGATAAACTTTGTTATATTTCAATGTTTTTCCTCGCAAAACTATTCCTGAGAAACTTTTGCGTACGATCGCAAAATATCTACGTTCCATCGATAAACTTTGCACTATATTTCAATACTTATATTTTCACAAAAGTATTCCGTGATAAACTTTGCGTTATATTTAAATGATTTTTTCGCGAAACCATTCGTCCCCTTCCTCAAGAAACTTTGCGTTCACTCGCAATTTTTTACGTTCGCTCGCAACTCGTTTTTTTAACTTTTTTTTTTTAATTTGCTTTTTTTTTAACTTATCAGCCATGAAATTTCTCTTTCAAAATATTTATGTTCCTCTGATAATCTTTACGTTATATTTCAATGCTTTTTCTGGCAAAATTATTATTCCATCCCCCGAGAAACTTTGTCCGCTCGCAAAATATTTACGTTTCGTTTCACTTTTTTTAGCAAAACTTTTCCCTCCCACTCCTCGAGAAAGTTTGCGTTTGCTTGTGAAATATGTTCGCAAAATATTTACGTTCCCCCGATAAACTTTGTTATATTTAGTTTTATTTTATTATTTTATTTTATTATATTTTGTTATATTTATCTAATATTTCAATGTGTTTCCTCGCAAAACTATTCCATTTGTTGAGAAACTTTTGCGTACGATCGCAAAATATCTACGTTCCATCGATAAACTTTGCACTATATTTAAATACTTATTTTTTTCGCAAAAGTATTCCGTGATTAACTTTGCGTTATATTTAAATGATTTTTTTTCGCGAAACCATTCGTCCCCTTCCTCACCTTTTTACGTTTTTTTAACTTTTTTTTTTATTTGCTTTTTTTTTACTTATCAGCCATGAAATTTCTCTTTCAAAATATTTATGTTCCTCTGATAATCTTTACGTTATATTTCAATGCTTTTTCTCGCAAAATTATTATTCCATCCCCCGAGAAACTTTGTCCGCTCGCAAAATATTTACGTTTCGTTTCACTTTTTTAAGCAGAACTTTTCCCTCCCGCTCCTCGAGAAAGTTTGCGTTTGCTTGTGAAATATGTTCACAATATATTTACGTTCCCCAGATAAACTTTGTTATATTTCAACGTTTTTCCTCGCAAAACTATTCCGTTTGTTGAGAAACTTTTGCGTACGATCGCAAAATATCTACGTTCAATCGATAAACTGTATTTCACTGTATTTCACTGTATTTCAATCGATAAACACTGTATTTCAATACTTATATTTTCACAAAAGTATTCCGTGATAAACTTTGCGTTATATTTAAATGATTTTTTCGCGAAACCATTCGTCCCCTTCCTCGAGAAACTTTGCGTTCACTCGCAATTTTTTGCGTTCACTCGCAACTCGTTTTTTTAACTTTTTTTTTAATTTGCTTTTTTTTTTACTTATCAGCCATGAAATTTCTCTTTCAAAATATTTACGTTCCTCTGATAATCTTTACGTTATATTTCAATGCTTTTTCTCGCAAAATTATTATTCCATCCCCCGAGAAACTTTGTCCGCTCGCAAAATATTTACGTTTCGTTTCACTTTTTTTAGCAAAACTTTTCCCTCCCGCTCCTCGAGAAAGTTTGCTTTTGAAATATGTTCGCAAAATATTTACGTTCCCCCGATAAACTTAGTTATATTTAGTTTTATTTTATTATATTTTGTTATATTTATCTAATATTTCAATGTGTTTCCTCGCAAAACTATTCCATTTGTTGAGAAACTTTTGCGTGCGATCGCAAAATATCTACGTTCCATCGATAAACTTTGCACTATATTTAAATACTTATTTTTTCGCAAAAGTATTCTGTGATTAACTTTGCGTTATATTTAAATGATTTTTTCGCGAAACCATTTGTCCCCTTCCTCAAGAAACTTTGCGTTCATATTTTCCAAACATTTTTACGTTTTTTAACTTTTTTTTAATTTGTATTTTTTTTTTACTTATCTTTTTTTTACTTTACTTATTTACTTATCCACCATGAAATTTCTTCTAAAGTGTTAGCTGGCATGCCGTTAAAACAGCAGAATAGGACCTCCTTTTTTAATTTATTTATTATTTTTATCTTTTTACTTGCCATGAAATGTCTTCTAAAGTGTTTCGCACATCGTTAAAACACCAACCAACCATCTCTATTTCCTAAATGCACCTCCTCTCCTCCTCCAGTTTTTCCTGCAGTTCCACTTTAAGATGGAGAAGGCTCTGGCGGCTCCTCAGGGCCCGTCGGTCGGCGTGAAGCGGCCCCCGTCTCTGATCACGGGCCTCGGGCCGCGGTCCCTCGGCGACTCCATGCCTCCTCCACCCGGCGGGATCCCCGGGATGCCCCCCCTGCCCCCCGGAGCCCCTCACCCGCACCACATGCCCCCGCAGATGCCCCTGCCCCCCCACCTCAGGCCCCCGCTGCCCTCCGACGGCATGCACAACCTCTGAACACCAGCGTTTCATGTGCTTAACACTCAGAATATGTAGTTTTGTACATCTCACTGCTCTTCTCCAATGATTGACTCTCCAAATGTTATTTTTATGTTTTTTTATTATTATTAAAATCAACATGAAACAAGCTGCACTAGTCTTTTCTTCCCCGTTTTGACGTATATTCGAGCGAAACGCCTCTCAAACAAGAAAAAATGTCACAAATTTACTTGTTTATTTCCATAGACGCGCGTGGACATGTTTCTAAACCAGCGTTCCTTTTGCTTACCCCTCAAAATATGTAGTTTTGTTGAATTTATACTGAGGATCTGAGACTTGTCCAGTGATTGGCTGTCCAAATGTTATTTTTGTTTTTCTTATTATTATATTAAAACATCTTTAAAGTTGATGTGAAACTAAACTGGATTTGCACTAGTTTTTTTCTTGCCTGTTTTGAGCAAGCGGCAACCTTCTCTCTCACTGAGTGAGCTAAACTGCAGTTCCTCCACTGGCCACTAGTGGCGCTGCAGTAAGTCCCATAGAACCGCATGTTAAAATGCCCAACTTTACAGCAGAAATGTGTGAGGAGGAGAGCAAAATAAAGTAAATGGTGACAAATTACACCCAAATATTCTTCATACAGTGACTACCAGCTTTGAACTGATGTTTTGCTGAAGTAAACACTAAAGATAGATTGCATTTTCATGATAATTAAGCACGTTTTCTGGCATCGTTACATCACGGCTTTGACTCTTTCGCTGGTTTCTTCATCTCCTTGTCTTCCTCTCCCTTCTTCTTGACTTTCATCTGTTTTTCTTTCCGTCTCGTCGGCCTCTCCTTACTCTCGTCTTCTCCTCGTCCTCTCGCTCTCCGCTCCGGGAACCGCGCCGCTCTCGTCTTCAGGAGCCGGGGGTCTGGAAGGGCCCGGTGTCTCAGGCTCCTGGAAACTCTCTCACGATTTGCTCTCTTGGATCTACCAGAGTCATCATCATCATCAAACCACCAGATCAACATGTGCCATAGGGAAGAGTCCGGCTAAGAGGATCAATCCAGAGGTGAATATTATTATTAAAACATATAGATACTGATCTATCTATCTATCTATCTATCTATCTATCTATCTATCTATCTATCTATCTATCTATCTATCTATCTATCTATCTATCTATCTATCTATCTATCTATCTATCTAAACACACAGATGTGAAATAATGATTTCATTTTAAGTTATTTTATCATTTTATCTGTATGTTAGTTCCCTTCCGCTTAGAAAAAATAGTCCATTACAATGTACAAAACAACGAGACAAACAATTAAATAATATTACGGTAATATTAATAATGTTCTTCTGAGATCATTTTTATTATATTACTAAAATTGAGACCCAAGATGGCGCTAGTTGTACGCAAGAAATAAAAAGGCGCGAGACTGCGGAGTGATACAGGACACATATGAATGTAGTGTTGGTTGATATTCGGCGGTTGACCAATCAGAATCAAGTATTCCAGAGACACGAGGCATTATTTAAAAAAAAAAAAAAAAGAAAAAGTGAATTTCTTATAACTGGAGTTGCGATTTATTTTTATTTATTTATTTATTTATTGGCACAAGACAGCGCAAAATATGTCATTCGTTACGGGAGAACGTTATTGGCTGTTTGAAGTTATGAATCAAAAAGGTCCAAAATGATTCGCTGTTGCGAATCTTGTGAAACACCAACAGGCCGATGTAAAACACTGTAAACGCAATGGAAACTCAGTCCAAACATGTATAAACAATGACATTTTACAAACAAATTGCAAATGTTTTGAACTACAAATAATTGCCATGAGAGTGGTGTTTTATTAGGCTAATTTGTAGTCCGCAGGGCTTGGCAAATTAGTTAAATTAAAAGCAATTATTCTCCTTTTTTGTAGGCTACTATAGATGCATAAGTGTTAAAATTCATTAGATAGATTCAAACGAATTCACCGTCATCGCGATTTTGAAATGTTTCGATAACGGAATGACGTCATGAAGCCTCGTTACTGCGACTCTGCGTCTTCGATTCAATTCAAGCTCCGAACCACTGATTCAAAACAAACGGTTCGTTCGTATCTGTTTCAAAAGCGTCCATACACAAAAACAACACTTTATAAGACACTTTATTATCCAAGCTCGCATCTTTATACCTTTATATGCCTTGTGTTTTTTTGTTCTCACCTCATGTGGTGTAATTTTCCCTCTTTTAATCAGATTGTGTCTCTCATGTAGTAGTGGCGCGAGCTCTTCCTCCTTCCGGCCTCTGACCGCCTCTGGTGAGGAGAAACACCCGTCAATCATCTTCGAATATCAAATTTGATGTTTTCAGAGGTAATTTGTGCCTAAGGTGAGATTATTTGGAGCTGTGGTTGATATTAGTACACTTTTTTGTTGTTTTTGATATTAGTAACCTACACTTGCCGTGTTTGAGAGACTCGATATGAATGAAAACCAGCCATAAAGACCTTCAGACAAGTTTTATAATTATTTATTTTTCTTTTATGAATATGAAATTTACCAAATGTGTGTGTCCCTGGGCTACAAAACCAGTCACATGGGTCAACTTTTGATAATAGAGGTTTATACATCATCTGAAAGCTGAATAAATAAGCTTTTGTTGGATATAGATATTTGTTAGAACTTTAATGTTCATGTTGTTGTTGTCCATTTATATTCGTGACTCTGCTGCATACACTCACAAAAATAAAATGTTTGATATATTTACAGTGGGAAATTTACAAAATATCTTCATGAAACATGCTCTTTACTTAATGTCCTGATTTTCTGATTTTCGCCATAAAAGAAAAATGGATAATTTTGACCTATACATGTGTTATTGGCTATTTCCACACATACACCCATGCGACTCGTGACTGTCCAGGGTCACACATGAGTTCACTTACCATGTATTCTCTGTAACCCGGAGGTCAGCAGGAGGATGGCTATGGCCACGATCAAACACCTGTTCAGCGTCACTCCTTCCCACGGCGTCTCGATCTGGGCCAGGTTCTGGATGGACAGAGCTTTGCGTAACGACGCTGGACAGAACAACAGAGACATCACCATACACAGATATAGGTGCATTTTACAGGTGAAACTCGAAAAATGAGAATATCGTGCAAAAGTTCATTCAACTTAAAGGTGAAACTAATGTATTATATAGACTCATTACATGCAAAGTGAGATATTTCAAGTCTTTATTTGTTATAATTGTGATGATTATGGCTTACAAATATGAAAACCTTCGAATTTGGGGTTTTCATATCTGTAAGCCATAATTAAAATACATAACACTAAACCTAATTAAAGTACATAGCTAGTAACACGCTAATTTTACAGAACTCCTTAAATATGAGACTGAAGGAAAAATATAATTTAAAAAAATTAAACTGTTTTTCCTCACAAAACTTTCACGTTCACTAAAAAAAAATATTTATGTTTCCCTGATAAAATTTGTTATATTTTCAATGTTTTTCTCCGCAAACCTATTCCATTTCCTGAGAAACTTTTGCGTACAATCGCAAAATATCTACGTTCCATCGATAAACTTTGCACTGTATTTCAATACTTATAATACAATACAATAATACAATACTTACTTACTTTTTCGCAAAACTATTCCGTGATAAACTTTGAGTCGCCCGATAAACTTTGCGTTAAATTTAAATGATTTTTTCCGCGAAACTATTCGTCCCCGTCCTCGAGAAACTTTGGGTTCGCTCGCAAAATATTTTCCCAAAATATTTACTTTCCCCAGATAAACTATATTTCAATGCTTTTCTTGCAAAACTATTCCGTCCACCGAGAAACTGCCTTTGCTCGCAAAATATTTACGTTCCCCTGATAAACTTAAATCTCGAGATGGTTTTAATTTTTTTTTAGGGCTGTCAAAACGATTAATCGCGATTAATCGCATCCAAAATAAAAGTTTGTGTTTACATAATATATGTGTGTGCACTGTGTATAATTATTTTGTATATATATAAAAAACACACATGCATGTATATTTAAGAAAAAAAAATTATTTATATATAAACTATTTATATATATATATAATACAAATTAAAATAAATCTATATACAGAATATACATGAAAATATTTCTTAAATATATACAAGCATGTGTGTGTATTTATATATCTATAATAATTATACACAGTGCACCCACATATATTATGTAAACACAAAGTTTTATTTTGGATGTGATTAATCGCGATTAATCGTTTTGACAGCCCTAATTTTTTTTATTATTGCTTGGCCCTAATCCTCTTCCGCACAAATCTAACTTTTAGATTATTTAATTATATTATTTTTTTAATTAAAAAAAATATTTTTTTAATTAATTAATTATTTTAATTTAATTATTATTAAATTTATTATTATTATTTTTTTAAATAATTAAAAAAATATTTAATTATAAATTATTATTTTAATTATTTATAATTTAATTATAAATAATTTTTAATTTAATTATTTATTTATTTTTTATTACCATAACGTATTTCTCATAGGCGTGAACTAGAACTCGATGGACTAGAACTAAACACCATAGAAGCCGAGAGTAAAAGTGATCGGTCGACGTACTGGCGCCAGAGAGCGGATGTTCCCGAGGAATCATCTTCGGGACTTGCTGGACGATCGGAGCCTCCTGTAGGACACAGAAGAGTTATTAATGTAACTGTTAAAGGTCATGTTCAGATGAGTGTGTGTGTGTGTGTGATCTCCAGCTGTCATGTGATATCAGACTCACCTCTCGCAGCCTCCTCTGAGCGTACATCTCTGTTAACAACAACAGATCACACTGACATGACTATCTGACTGTAGAGGAAATACACTGCACACATATAAAAATGCTCAGTGAGACATTAATACGTTTAAAGAGGACCTAATACACTCTTTTATCAAGTCGTGATTGTGATTCACTTTATTTCAGTTCTCATCTTGTTTTATTTCAGACCTTAATCAAACTCACAAAACATTGATGAGTCAAACAAGTTCAGTAGCTTTACAAAAGGAATATGCTTCTGTACTAATGTAAAAATGAATAAATAAAATTTAAATTACGTTTCGCGCAATTACGTTTCTTCATAACGTTCCCATGGCAACAGGGAAATCGCTGCTCTTGTGTGAAGCAAACTTTCTTGCAACGAAAATGCGAGGATTATGACATCATGCAAGCTCCACTTTTTTTGCGCGGAAATCGGTAATTCATGCGGCGTATTTGAAAAATGCGAATAAACACTAAATCATGCGATCGCATAATCATATTTTTCTGGAGGGACTGTGTATTCTCCTCATATTCTCCATTGTTGCGGCTCCTCTCTTCCCAGTCTGTCAGTAACGCTCTGTTTACTTCCTGTCTCTATGAAGCCCCTCCTCCTGAAAAGCACACTGTGCTCTGATTGGTCGGCTGGATCGGTGTGTTGTGATTGGTCGAGCGCTTCGAGTGTGTTTGGGAAATGTCCCGCCCCTTTCCATAACCGCCAGTTTAACACACTACTGACTTACTCAACCAGGCCCCGCCCCTTTATTCTGCGCATTAATTATTATAATGAGGAAGACTGAGACGTGTTCGTTCCTGATATAGAGAATTAGGGTTCGTTTACACGACAACGATGTTCTAAAAGTGTACAAACGCTAAAGTTGTCCAAAATGATCCCGTTCATCACGGATATGCAAAAAAAACCGCTGTATTCTGCTGTCAGGCCAGTAGATGGCGATGTCACTGTGCTCTCGTAGACTGAACATGTGATGCGCATGATGTCATCGTCGTTTTGTAGTTTACACGGAGACGATAACGATATCGCTTTCAAAAACGTGCGCTTTGAAACGCCGTTTGCGAATTCAGGCCCTCAAAACGCCGCCGTCGCGTAGAAGAACGACCGAAACACATTAAAAATAAATCAGTTTTTAGTTAATAATAGAAAATAGGTCCTCTTTAACAAACAATGCAGGTGATTTATTGTTCAATACAATTTGAGCCAGACCGATATATCGGCAGACCGATATTAGCGGCCGATATTAGGCATTTTCCAAACTATCGGTATCGGCAGTTATAATGGCCGATAAATGAATATTTCAAATATAAAATAAAAACGGACGAAACGCGCTTGAACCATGTCATGTATAGTTTGTCCACCAGAGGGCGCTCTACACCGTCCCTGTTGGCAACACTCGTTGAGTTGGTCACGAGAATAACAATTAAAAGATCATCCCCATCAGTTCTCTAAACTCAAATAAGCAGGACAACATTTGTGACTATCATGTCCAGTTTAAAAAAAAAAAAATAAAATAAAATATCGGCCGATATATCGGATTTTAAAACCCAAAAATATTTGTATCGGTATCGGCCGGGCTCTAAATACAATACTATACATTTTTTTAAGAATACATTTACCTTTATATTTTACAGTAAAAATCGATTTGCATGAAGAGAGTGCATGCACTTTTACAGTAAAATAGTTTTTTGAAGAGCAAGTGTCATTATGGGCTCTATCTTTAGAGAGGACTGTTGGACGGTGTCGTGTTTCCCGTGTGTGTCAAGGTTATTGTGTCGTATTATTAGACTCACTGTTCACTTTAACACCACAAATAGTGTTGATGGCCTGATCTTAATTTAGAAGGAAATCTTTGCTCCCAAGACATCTCGAATCTCGAAAAACTAGAATATTGTGCAAAAGTGCATCAGTAATTCAACTTAAAAGGTGAAACTAATATATTATATAGACTCATTACATGCAAAGTGAGATATTCCAAGCCTTTATTTGATATAATTGTGATGATTATGGCTTACAGATATGAAAACCTTTTCACATTTGTGGTTTTCATAAGCCATAATTATCACAATTATGACAAATAAAGCCTCTCACTTTGCATGTAATGAGTCTATATAATATATTAGTTTCACCTTTTAAGTTGAAATAGTGAAATAAATGAAGTTTTGCACGATATTCTCATTTTTCGAGTTTCACCTTTAATCTAAACCTAATTAAAGTACATAGCTAGAAACATGCTAATTCTACCGAACTTCTTATTAATGAGACTGAAGGAAAAATTAAATAAAAAAAATTAAACTGCTTTCCCTCGCAAAACTTTCACGTTCTCTAAAAAAAAATATTTACGTTCCCCTGATAAACTTTGTTATATTTCAATGTTTTTCCCTGCAAAACTATTCCATTTCCTCAGAAACTTTTGCGTACAATCGCAAAATATCTACGTTCCATCGATAAACTTTGCATTATATTTCAATATTAGTTTTTTCGCAAAACTATTCCGTGTTAAACTTTGCGTCCCCCGATAAACTTTGCGTTATATTTAATTGATTTTTCTGCAAAAAAACTATTCGTCTCCGTCCTCGAGAAACTTTGCGTTCGCTCGCAAAATATTTTCCCCAAATTTTTACGTTTCCCAGGTAAACTTTGCATTATATTTCTATTTACAGATATGAAAACCTTTTCACATTTGTGGTTTTCATAAGCCATAATCATCACAATTATAACAAATAAAGCCTCTCACTTTGCATGTAATGAGTCTATATAATACATTAGTTTCACCTTTTAAGTTGAAATAGTGAAATAAATCAAGTTTTGCACGATATTCTCATTTTTCGAGTTAATGTTTGAAACAGAAACATGCATGTCTGATCGCTTCTCTGCTTGTTTGCAATGCGTTTGCTCAGGTTATGCGAGCTCTTTGTACCTGCTCTGCTTCCGGTGCGCGCTTGTCTGAGGGGTTTCGGAGGAGGAACGTCTTGCACTGGCTTTCCAAGCTCTTCCTCAAATGTCTCGAAGGTGCTTTCGTCCATTACTCACCTGAAAGAGAGAGAGAGAGACGTCACATAAACTCCTGATGTGTGATGAAAAATCTCAAACCACTGAGGTAAATATTGCTGGATTCACGGACACTGCCGAAATACATATTTGATCATTTCAGAACTTCAATATAGAGACCCTATAAAATCACACCAATTCAGAAAAACTCAAATTTGTGTCAAATTTTGCACATTTAACCTGTGTATTATGAAAAGCACTATATATATATTTACAGGTGAAACTCGAAAAATTAGAATATTGTGCAAAAGTTCGTTTATTTCAGTAATTTAAATTAAAAGGTGAAACTAATATATTTTATAGACTCATTACATGCAAAGTGAGATGCTTTATTTGTTATAATTTTGATGATTATGGCTAACAGATATGAGAACCCCAAATTCAAAATTAGAAATAATAGAATTTTCATATCTGTAAGCCATAATCATCACAATTATAACAAATAAAGGTTTGAAATATCTCACTTTGCATGTAATGAGTCTATATAATATATTAGTTTCACCTTGAATTACTGAAATAACACAGAAAATACAGTTTACAGCAGTTTTACAGGAACATGATGATAATTTTTGATATATTCATGCCTTATAGTCACATTTATCAGATTAGAGCTGGACAATAATATAATTTACAACTATATATAAACAATCATGTAGTTTAGATGTGTATGTATCGCTTAAATGTGAGTGTATTGTAAATATGAGGAGAAACTTGTATATGCAGATTTACATAAAGAGCATTAAAACACAGACACCATAAAAAGTTAAAGATACATTGCATTTCTATGTTAATAAATGCAACAGTGTATTTTTTTTTTTTTTGTATTTAAGCTTCAAAATATCAGGGTTTCCAATGTCATAGGAAATATTAAAGACTTACATTTAAAAAATTGTGATTTACAAAAATATTTTGTAAATTAAGCTGTGCTCTAAAATATTTAATTTTATTTGAAAATAAAAATGTATATTTAAATAAAATTGTTCTATGATAGCTAATATATCCCTATAAAATATTTTTTTGATTATCCAAAAAATTGGTATAAGAGTCTTATACATTTAAGGAGCAATTTATTATTTATAATTAACATTAATAAATCTGGTAGCACTTTAAAATAAGGCCAACAATGAGCAATACATCTGTTAGTGTTTATTTATCTTTGATAACATTATTAATAAAATAATAATAATAATTATAATAATAAAATATTATTTTAATATTTTACTTATAATAATTAAAAAATAAAAATAATAATTTATTAATAATAATTAATAAATTGTTAGTTCATGTTAGCTCTGGTTCGTTTAAGTAATATTAGCAGATGAAACTTTTGTTTTTAATGATTTATCAGTAAATAAATGATTTAGAAGTATTTTTCATTGTTAGTTCTTGTTAACGACGGTATTATAAAGCTTTATTTCTGTAGCTCTTTATAAAATACAGATTGATTCAAAGCATTATAACAGTAATAAACGGGCAAAGCGAGTAAAAACAGCTCTCATTATTCAGATCAATTCAGTTCAGCGTTGAAAATCCATTTCTAATCGTTATGCAAATGTTTCTCACACAACATCAATCCTAAAGTAACTCATTGGACTTCACCTTTGACCCGTGTAACTTAGGCTTACCTGTGTGAAGGTGAGCAGGAGAGCCGAGGAGGAGCAGTCGGAGTATGAGAGCGCCGATCCACGGGTAGGACACACACACACACACACACACACACACACACACACACACACGTGACAGACATGCACAGGTGCAGCAGGGTGAAAAAACAAAGCGTGCCATTACAGGACACTGATAATTCCCTGGGATGAAATGTGATTTATTTATGAAGCCTGTCAGGAGTCTTTGCATTACAACGGCATCTGAAATATTCATCACTGAAGACTAAACACTACAACTAAACCCTATACACCCTTTTAGATCAGGTTCTCCTGCTCTAATGTTGATTATTCTCCTCATATTCTCCATTGTTGCGGCTCCTCTCTTCCCAGTCTGTCAGTAACGCTCTGTTTACTTCCTGTCTCTATGAAGCCCCTCCTCCTGAAAGCACACTGTGCTCTGATTGGTCGGCTGGAGCGGTGTGTTGTGATTGGTCGAGCGCTGAGTGTGTTTGGGAAATGTCCCGCCCCTTTCCATAACCGCCAGTTTAACACACTACTGACTAACTCAACCAGGCCCCGCCCCTTTATTCTGCGCATTAATTATTATAATGAGGAATATTGAGACGTGTTCGTTCCCGGGAGAAACTCGAGACTACAATGGAGGCATTTCAGGAGTTCAGGAACACTGATATAGAGAATTAGGGCACAATAAAGACAATGAAAACTAAAAGCAGAAAATGTTTAATAAAAAAATTAATTAAATTGCGTACAGTCGACAAAGTTTTTAAAATGACACGGATTTGCAAAAACGATTAAAATGCTGTATTTTGCATTCAGGCCAGTAGATGGCGATGTCACTGTGCTCTTGTAGACTAAACATGTGATATGCAAGCGCATGATGTCACCGGTTTCACGAATTTGCATGTTTGTAGTTTACGATATCGCTTTCAATTGAAACCGTTTTCAAAAGCTTGTGTTTTCAGGCCCTCAAAACGCTCCCGTCACGTAAATTCCGTCAAGTAAAAAAAAAGTTTTCCGTTTTTAGTTGACAATGCTGTTGTGTAAACGGCCCCTTATAGAACCTGATATAGAAAACTAAATAAAAACTAGACAGACTTAATTAAAAAAAAATAATAATTACAAAAACCCCAACAAATGTATTACGACTTCAACTAAAATAAAAAAAAATTGAGTATGAAAATAAAAACTGATTAAAAATATTAATAGTCTCAGTGATACACTGAGCTACTTTAGGAGTTTGTATGTCTGTAACATTTGTATAATGCATCATTAATGCATCTGTTGGGTGAATGTGATGCTATAAAGGGATAGAGATTCTGTAATCATTTGCTCAAAAATGTTGGGTCACTATGTTGGGTTATTTACCAAAAATGTTGGGTCATTTTTTATCTTTGGTTATTTCTAGCAATAACCCGGCTGTTGGGTTAAATACGGTAAAAAAAACACGTTTTTTTAACCCAACCGTTGGGTTACACATATTGGGTCACTATGTTGGGTTATTTTCAAAAAATGTTGTCTTTTTAAAAAATTTTTATTTGGGTTATTTCTAGTAATAACCTGGCCGTTGGGTTAAATACGGTTAAAAAACGTTTTTTTAACCTAACCGTTGGGTTACACACATTGGGTCACTATGTTGGGGTATTTTCCAAAAATGTTGTATTTTTTTATTTTTTTATTTGGGTTATTTCTAGTAATAACCTGGCTGTTGGGTTAAATACGGTAAAAAAAAAAATTTTTCAATCGTTGGGTTACACATATTGGGTCACTATGTTGGGTTGTTTTCCAAAAATGTTGTCATTTTTCTTATTTTTTATTTGGGTTATTCCTAGTAATAACCCGGCTGTTGGGTTCAATACGGTTAAAAAAAACGTTGCTTTTTTAACCCAACTGTTGGGTTACACATATTGGGTCACTATGTTGGGTTATTTTTCAGAAATGTTGTCTTTTTTGGGGGGGTTATTTCTAGTAATAACCAGGCTATTGGGTTAAATACGGTCAAAAAACTTTGTTTTTAACCCAACCGTTGGGTTACACATATTGGGTCACTATGTTGGGTTATTTTCCAAAAATGTTTTTCCGAATTTTCCATTTTTTAAAAGATTTTTTTATTTGGGTTATTTCTAGTAATAACCCGGCTGTTGGAGAACTGTGTGAAGAGTTATGAAAAAGTGACCTAAGTATTGAGTATTGTGTCGTAGCGACTATAAAAAACTGTAAAATAATAACCTTTATTTAACCAGGAAGGAAGACTCACTGAGATTGAGATCTCTTTTACGTGAGTGTCCTGGCCAAGATAGGCGGCCGAGTTTACACAGACAGTTTTTACATCAAAGCTACGACACATAGACATAAAAAACAGAAACATCATACAGACATACACATACAACTGACGTCTAATATTCAACTAAGGCCAACTAAACATTTTGTATAGATGTAAATCTGTGTAAAATATTCTAGAGTCGTCCACTAGAGGGCGCTGTACGTCCATAAACTCAGATCAGATCAACACATCTGACCTGAATATGACTGCAGGAACAGAAAATGACACAAAAGTATAACAGAGCTGTGTGTGTGTGTGTGTGTGTGTTAACACATCACAGGACTGTTTGGTTTTGGTGGTGATGGTGAAATGTGCTTCTTCCACGTCTGATGTTCCAGGTCTTTGGTGCATTAACCTTCATGGCTGATTTGGTTGAGGTGAGACAGATGCGCTCTCAGTCTGCTCTCATTAAGAGGGTGAGACAGTATTTCGAGTTTGGCAGAAGTGGAAATGGCGTCTCTGGGTGACCTTTCCCGCCACAGAATGAGTCCTGGCTGTCAGTGGCGGGCTTTTACTGTCTGAGCATGTTCATTCTCAAACAGGTTTGTGTCGCAGGAAAACCAGAACAGTGAACGTTCCTGATGCCGTTTCAGAGATATTTCTCATCCGAACAGTGTTTATTCAGTAACTCCAGCCGATCTGTAATTGTATTTTCACTGAAATGTCACCATAGGCTACCATTCAAAATAAATTGTTGATATCAAGAATTGTTTATTTACTTGTAGAAATATCATTTTTTATTTCAATAATTGCATTGTTACTGGTAAAAATGTGAATTCCTGATATCAATAATTAAATTGTCACTAGTTGAAATGTCAATTCTTGATATTAACAATAATTGTTACTAGTAAAAATGTTCATTTTTGATATCTGAAAATGTATATCTGATATCAGTATTATTTCAGATATCTAAAATGTCTTTTTTACTAGTAACAATCACATTCATGATATCAGAAATTAACATTGTCTCTAGTAAAAATTGAATTATTGATATCAGAATGAACATTGTTACTAGTAGCAATTCAATTGTGGATATCAAGAATAGACATTTCAACTAGTAACCATTTAATTCTTGATATTAAAAATAAAGGCTTTTACTAGTAATAATTGTATTGGAATTTCAACTAGTTAGAAATCAATTCTTGATATCAACAATTGGTTTTGAATGGCAGCCTATGGGGACATTTCACGAGTGAAAATACAATTGTTGATATCAAGAATTCATATCCTGGAAATGAATAAAAGCTAAAACGGGTTGCCATACAATCCAATCTCTGACCGAAATCATATATATTATATATATATATATATATATATATATTTCATAGATTACATAGAAGTCGTGGTGCTGACGCTGTCCTGAAGAACGAACACATGTCCTTGATTGGTGAAGGTGTTTGTCTGTTCAGTGAAGGGTAAGAAAGTGGGCTAACATCACAAACCCAAACTACAGCGGGTCTTTACTCACTGTGAGGAATGACACTGTTCACTGTTCTGAGCGCTCGTAAAGCAGACCTCGTCCCAGGACACGGGACTGCACAGATGGGTCGAGCGCTGCGATCTCTGGCAAGGACGAGGAGCCGGAGCTACGAGAGACGTGATGCTCTTTCTCCAGATTTAAGGATTAAACTGTCTTGATAATTTACTCTCCCGCACGTCATACAAGATGTTCATATCTTTCTTTCTTCAGCTTTTTTAACCCAATTGTTGGGTTACACAAATTGGGCTATGTTGAGTTATTGGCCAAAAATGTTGGGTCATTTAAAAAAAAATCTTTCAGTTACTTCTAGTAATAACCCGGCTGTTGGGTTAAATTAGGTAAAAAAAAAAACGTCTTTAACGTTGTCGTTACACATATTGGGTCACTATGTTGGGATATTTGCCATAAATGTTGGGTCTTTTTTTTAATCTTGAGTTATTTCTAGTAGTTACCCAGCTGTTGGGTTAAATACGGTTAAAAGCTTGTTGTTGTTTTTAACCCAACTGTTGGGTTACACATATTGGGTCATTATGTTGGGTTATTTCCTATAAAAGTAGGACTTTTTATTTTTATCTTTGGGTTATTTCTAGTATTAACCCTGCCGTTGGGTTAAATACGGTTAAGAGCCTGTTGTTGTTTTTTAACCCAACCGTTGAGTTACACATATTGGGTCATTATGTTGGGTTATTTCCAAAAAAGTATACTTTTTATTTTTATCTTTGGGTTATTTCTAGTAATAACCCGGCTGTTGGGTTAAATACTGTTAAAAGCCTGTTGTTTTTAACCCAACCGTTGGGTTACACATATTGGGTCATTACTCATTATGTTGGGTTATTTCCCAAAAAGTAGGACTTTTTATTTTTATCTTTGGGTTATTTCTAGTAATAACCCGGCCGTTGGGTTAAATACGGTTAACAGCATGTTGTTGTTTTTTTACCCAACCGTTGAGTTACACATATTGGGTCATTATGTTGGGTTATTTCCCAAAAAAGTAGGACTTTTTATTTTTATCTTTGGGTTGGGTTAAATATGGTTTGAATGCATTGGGTTAAAATGACCCACAGTTGGGAAGATGCTATCATTTTTGTCATTTTTGGATCCAATGCAATTCATAAGTGTGGCTGAAGTAAATACAAATACTGTATTTGACTGTATACGCTTACGCTACTGTATAAAATTTGAGTATTTAGTTTTTTTGTATTTAGTATTTAGTATTTCATCAAGGATGCATCCCTTTGTTATCCAAAAGTGACAGCAAAGACATTTAAAATGTTACAAACGATTCTATTTTCAAAATGCTGTTCTTTTGAACTTTCTATTCATCAAAGAATCCTGAATCACAGTTTCCACTTAAATATGAAGCTGTTTTCAACACTGATAATAATCATAAATGTTTCTTGAGCATCAAATCCTCATATTAGAGTGATTTCTGAAGGATCATGTGACACTGAAGACTGGAGTAATGATGCTGGAAATTCACAGGATTAAATAACACTTTACTGTATATTCACATAGAGAACAGATGATTTACATTACAATAATATTTCACAATTTTTACTGTCACTTTCAAAACATTACAAATCTTACCGAACCCAAAACACGTAACAGTAGTGTAGATGTAATTATGGCTGTTTTTGCACTATATCTTAAGTGAATAATAACCAATTCATGTGTTTTTAATATACAGTAGCCTATATACACGCATTTCCTGTTAATGTTGAGTTTATGTTTGCAGTGATTTAGAATTTCCTGCATTTGTGAGTTTAAGATCCTCAGGTGACGTCACAGATCCACTGACTCATGTGGAACAAACAATGCTTTATTGATCAAGACTAATGCTTTATCTTTAATGTCCTTACCTCTACTAATACATCACCGTCACAGTCTCACTATGTGCACAACACCGGTTCAACTACAAATGTAAAAATTGATTTACACGTCAATGGGTGCCTGAAAACACAAAGTTTCGAAAACGGGTTTTAAAGTGCAAGTTTTAAACAACGAAACTGAGAACGATGACGTCATGCACATGCACATCTTTTTTCTTGCAATTCTGACTTTATATTTCACAATTTTGACTTTTTGCTTACAATTCTGAGTTTATATCACAATTTTTACCCTTTTCTTGCAATTCTGAGTTTATATCACAATTTTTACCTTTTTCTTTGATTCTGAGTTTATCACAATTTTTTCTTTTTTTCTTGCAATTCTGACTTTATATCTCACAATTTTGACTTTTTGCTTACAATTCTGACTTTATATCTCAATTTTTACTTATTTCTTGCAATTCTAAGTTTACATCTCACAATTTTTACCTTTTTTCTTGCAATTCAAAGTTTATATCTCACAATTTTAACTTTTTTCTTGGATTCTGAGTTTACATCTCACAATTTTTATTTTTTTCTTGCAGTTTTGAGTTTCTCACAATTTTGACTTTTCTTGCAATTATGAGTTTACATCTCATAATTTTGACTTTTAATCGTGCAATTCTGACTTTATATCTCACAATTTTTACTTTTTTCCTTGCAACTCTAAGTTTATATCTCACAATTTTTACTTTTTTCTTGGAATTCTGAGTTTATATCTCACAATTTTTACCTTTTTCTTGCAATTCTGAGTTTATATCACAATTTTTACTTTTTTTGCAATTCTGAGTTTACATCTCACAATTTTTACCCTTTTCTTGCAATTCTGAGTTTATATCACAATTTTTACCTTTTTCTTTGATTCTGAGTTTATATCACAATTTTTTCTTTTTTTCTTGCAATTCTGACTTTATATCTCACAATTTTGACTTTTTGCTTACAATTCTGACTTTATATCTCACAATTTTTACTTATTTCTTGCAATTCTAAGTTTACATCTCACAATTTTACCTTTTTTCTTGCAATTCAAAGTTTATATCTCACAATTTTAACTTTTTTCTTGGATTCTGAGTTTACATCTCACAATTTTTATTTTTTTCTTGCAGTTTTGAGTTTCTCACAATTTTGACTTTTCTTGCAATTATGAGTTTACATCTCATAATTTTGACTTTTAATCGTGCAATTCTGACTTTATATCTCACAATTTTTACTTTTTTCCTTGCAACTCTAAGTTTATATCTCACAATTTTTACTTTTTTCTCGGAATTCTGAGTTTATATCTCACAATTTTTACCTTTTTCTTGCAATTCTGAGTTTATATCACAATTTTTACTTTTTTTGCAATTCTGAGTTTACATCTCACAATTTTTACCCTTTTCTTGCAATTCTGAGTTTATATTACAATTTTTACCTTTTTCTTTGATTCTGAGTTTATATCACAATTTTTTTTTCTTGCAATTCTGACTTTATATCTCACAATTTTTCTTTTTTCTTGGAATTCTAAGTTTGTGAGATAATTGTAATTGCAAGTTAACATCTACAAATCTGACCCCCCCTCCCCCCTCCCCCAGAATTGAGATAAAAACTCACAATTACCTATTTAAAACTGTGAGGAATTACAGTGAGAATTTATAATGTATATAATTTATAATGTAATGTATAAACCCTTTTTTTAAGAAATTGTGAGATAAAAGATCATAGTTCATGTTTTTTATTCCATGGTGGGAACAGACTTCCATTGAAAAGTGTTTCCTGTTAAAATCTGTATCAAGGTGTTTCAACTACAGGAATACAGTACTTCAATGTAACCATGGCAACATCTCACAGCAGCACTCTTTATAAACTGACTTCTGAGAGCTTATAGATGTGTGTGTGTGTGTGTGTGTGTGTGTGTGTGTGTGTGTGTGTGTGTGTGTGTGTGTGTGTGTGTGTCACATCGTGTTTGACTATGACTGACATGCACAGTGTGAGAGAGTGAATAGATACTGTAGACATTTTGAACGGGAACGCCGCTATAATTCAGCAGATTTAAAGACACTAGCATGTGCTTTAATATAGAGAGGCTCTGTTCCTAAACCATACGCTCCCTACCTAGACAGTATTTTAAGGGTGCTGTGCTACTTGCGTTTACATTGCCAGAAGCCAAAAGCACAGCCTATTGTGATGATTTTAGAGATTTGCCTGCCGAAATGATGACCAGATCTTGCTTTGAGTGAGTGAGTGAGTGTGTGTGTGTGTGTGTGTGTGTGTGTGAGTGTGTGTGTGTGTGTGGTTTTAACATGTTAGTCCATCATGTTCCCACAATATTGACAATTGTTCAAGCTTATATCGTACACATCATACAGAGAATGAAAACGAATACACCTATACACAAATAGGCACCTCTCCACACGCTTCAAGAGGAACGCTTTTATTCATTTCGGCCTCTATTTGTCCTTGATCTGTAATGCGTTATTTCAATTCTTACACAAAAATAACATTTATTTTTGTGACTGCTTGTCCAATTTGTATTTCTTTTAAATAACCTTGAGGAGTAAAGTTCTAGTCGTTTATCAAAATGAATTGCCATTTGGTTCATTCAACGAACAAAATGAACGAACTGACTCAGGAAAAGATTTGTTCATTTTCATGAACGAGTTCGAACAGGAGAGTCACACAGAACAGAGCAAGGTGAGCATTTGAGCTTATAAAACTTAAACTTTGATATTTATTTATTAAATGAGCGATCGTTTCGCTAGATAAGACCCTTATTCATCGTCTGGTGTCGTTTAAAGCCCTTTGAAGCTGCACTGAAACTCTCATTTTGACCTTGAACCGTTTGGTTCCCATTGAAGTCCATTATATGGAGAAAATCCTTAATTTCTTAATTTCTTTTCGACTGAAGAAAGAAAGACATGGACATCTTGGATGACATGGGGGCGAGTAATTCATCAGCTAAAGTTGTTTTAAAAGTGAACTACTCCTTTAATAACTAATGATCTTTACAACGGAAGCGAATCAATCAAAACTAACTTTATCTGGACAATAACTTTATTCTAGATCTGCTGTAAAGCCTAAACACTCTCTGTGACTGTAATCTCGTGTTATCTCAGTGATAATATCCTGTTAATATGCCATATGTGGAGCTGAGGAAGCGTTTGCAGGTTCACAGCAGTGTTGGAGAAACTCGACGAGTGTGTGAGACGTGACCGTTTTACCGATGCGGCTCCTGCAGACAATAAGTGGACAAATCAGGGTCTTAAACATTGTGAAGTGGCTCCTGACTGTTTGACTTTTGCTTGGCAGATTTTAAATTGCATCTGGACCGGTGGGAGTTTAGTCATGTTGCCATCAGTGGATTTGCTGGAAATCATAGATTACATTGTCAGGCGCTGTGTGCAGAGAATAAGAGCGTTAAGCAGACGCCTCTTGACTTTATATGTGACGTGATGTAAATCGAGTGTAATGATGTTATTTACCTGTCACCGACACACAAACTCGGACCCTGACCCCATTATGAGGTTGCACACACTTCAGAAAACAGATAATATGACTGACGTTTCCTGTGCAAAACAGGGTTTTGATGTGTACATGCATGCATGTGTGTGTGTGCATATGTGTCATTGTATATGTAGTAATAATGTTGCTTGACTTAACATACTCCACTAATTACTTTGTCACTGTTTGTATAACATTGTAGAGATAATAATCGTGTTTATTATCTCTAGTGTCGTATTTCTGTACATTTTGGCAAATGCATGCATGCATATTATTTTATGCATACTAAAAAACTGCATACTTCACACCAGTATACATGTCCGTTGCATATTTTGGCAAATACAGGCATTTTATTTTATGCATTCTGAAAAATTGCATACTGCACATATGTGTACTTCAGTGTACACTGTACACTATGCATACTGAAAAATTGCTTAATGTGCACAGTGTTTATTCCTCATTTTGTTGTTCAATACATGTTCACTGATTATTATGGCAAATGCATGCGTATTATTTTATGCATACTGAAAATGTCATACTGCACATAGTATATATTTTTACTGCAATGTACACTGTACACTATGCATACTGAAAAATTGCATACTTCACACCAGTTTACATGTCTGTTGCACATTTTGGCAAATGCATGCATATTATTTTATGCATACTGAAAAATTGCATACTGCACATAGTATATATGTGTACTGCAGTGTACACTGTACACTATGCATACTGAAAACTTGCATTATGTGCACAGTGTATAATCTTCATTTTGTTGTTCAATACATGTTTGTTGAACATTTTAGCAAATGCAAGCTTATTAGTCTATGCATACTAAAAATGTGCATCCTGTGCACACATATATACGTTGTGCTGCTATTTACATATTGTTTGCTGCACATCAATCTATACTAACCGAAAAAATGCATAATGTGCATAGTGTATACTTCATACTGTTGTTCAATACATGTTCACTGATTATTTTGGCAAATGCATGCATGTTATTTTATGCATACTGAAAATGTCATACTGCACATAGTATATATTTGTACTGCAATGTACACTGTACACTATGCATACTAAAAAATTGCATACTTCACACCAGTGTACATGTCCGTTGCACATTTTGGCAAATACATGCATATTATTTTATGCATACTGAAAAATTGCATACTGCACATAGTATATTTGTGTACTGCAGTGTACACTGTACACTATGCATACTGAAAAATTGCATTATGTGCATACTGTATATTCTTCATTTTGTTGTTCAATACATGTTTGTTGAACATTTTAGCAAATGCAAGCATATTAGTCTATGCATACTAAAAATGTGCATACTGTGCACATTATATATACTTTGTGCTGCTATTTACATATTGTTTGCTGCACATCAATCTATACTAACCGAAAAAATGCATAATGTGCATAGTGTATACTTCATACTGTTGTTCAATACATGTTCACTGATTATTATGACAAATGCATGCATGTTATTTTATGCATGCTGAAAATGTCATACTGCACATAGTATATATTTGTACTGCAATGTACACTGTACACTATGCATACTGAAAAATTGCATACTTCACACCAGGGTACATGTCCGTTGCACATTTTGGCAAATACAAGCATATTATTTTATGCATGCTGAAAAATGTCATACTGCACATAGTATATTTGTGTACTGCAGTGTACACTGTACACTATGCATACTGAAAAATTGCATTATGTGCATACTGTATATTTTCATTTTGTTGTTCAATACATGTTTGTTGAACATTTTAGCAAATGCAAGCATATTAGTCTATGCATACTAAAAATGTGCATCCTGTGCACATTATATATACTTTGTGCTGCTATTTACATATTGTTTGCTGCACATCAATCTATACTAACCGAAAAAATGCATAATGTGCATAGTGTATACTTCATACTGTTGTTCAATACATGTTCACTGATTATTATGACAAATGCATGCATTTTATTTTATGCATGCTGAAAATGTCATACTGCACATAGTATATATTTGTACTGCAATGTACACTGTACACTATGCATACTGAAAAATTGCATACTTCACACCAGGGTACATGTCCGTTGCACATTTTGGCAAATACAAGCATATTATTTTATGCATACTGAAAAATGTCATACTGCACATAGTATATTTGTGTACTGCAGTGTACACTGTACACTATGCATACTGAAAAATTGCATTATGTGCATACTGTATATTCTTCATTTTGTTGTTCAATACATGTTTGTTGAACATTTTAGCAAATGCAAGCATATTAGTCTATGCATACTAAAAATGTGCATACTGTGCACATTATATATACTTTGTGCTGCTATTTACATATTGTTTGCTGCACATCAATCTATACTAACCGAAAAAATGCATAATGTGCATAGTGTATACTTCATACTGTTGTTCAATACATGTTCACTGATTATTTTGGCAAATGCATGCATATTATTTTATGCATACTGAAAATGTCATACTGCACATAGTATATATTTGTACTGCAGTGTACACTGTAGACTATGCATATTAAAAAATTGCATACTTCACACCAGTGTACATGTCTGTTGCACAGTTTGGCAAATACATGCATATTATTTTTTGCATGCTGAAAAATTGCATACTGCACATAGTATATATGTGTACTGCAGTGTACACTGTACACTATGCATACTGAAAAATTGCATATTGTGCAATTTGTTGTTCAACACATGTTCACTGATTATTTTGACAAATGCATGCATATTATTTTATGCATACTAAAAATGTGCATACTGTGCATAGTATACTGCAGTATGCATATTCAGTACACATTTTGGCTTTAAGTATGAACAATATGACGATGCTTGACTTGACATCCACCACTAATAGAAATTAGAAATTGATGTAGAATTTGTTAGTTATTGTAATAATCAGATATTGTTTGCAATACAGTGGAGCCACTCTTCTCAGAGGGCGTGTTGTTCTTCTGTATCGTCTGTACACCCTTCACATTTCCTGAGAGCTGTTCAGACACACTCGTTTCCTCTTCATGTAGCCGTCTGGAGAACAGCATCTCTTTGATGCTCCTCTTTCTTCCTTTATTGTTTAGTTTTGCACATATTTATTCTGCTCATCTCTCGCTCTCGGTGAAACAGAAGGTAAAGAGCCGTCCTCGACTCAGGGGATATTAAAGTGCGCTTGTGATGGAGACATTTATTTGCCTTTTGTGAGGATGTTCAACTATAGTAATATAGTATAATAATAGAAATGTGACTCTAACATACTGCTCAGTGCATTCTGTACTACCTTTTTATAAAATGTTGAAAATTACCCTAGTATGCAGCAAGCAAGAATTTGCTCTTTTCGCTTCCGGGGGCTGTATCTCGGGCCCCCGGGGGCCTATGAGGCTGGGGACGGTCTTTTTCGAAAGGTCTCGGCCCGTTCTCCAATTGATAAAAAATTTGACGTCGATACGTTGAGTTTTCGCCGAGATATTTGCGTTTTTCTCGGGCCCCCGGGGGCCCACGAGGCTGGGGGTGGTCTCTTTCAAACGGACTCGGCCCGTTCTCCACTCGATAAGAATTTGGCGTTGATTGAGTTCTCGCCGAGATACGTTGAGTTTTCGCCAAGATATTTGCGTTTTTCGTTTCTGTGGGCGATTCCGGGGGCTGTATCTCGGGATCCCGGGGGCCCACGAGGCTAGGGGAGGTCTCTTTCGAAAGGCCTCTGCCCGTTCTCCACCTGACACAAACTTGGCGTCGATAGGTTGAATTTTCGCCAAGATACGTTGAGTTTTCCCCAAGATATTTGCGTTTTTTGCTTCCGGGGCGCTTTGGGGGGCTGTATCTCGGGCCCCGGGAGCCCACGTGGCTGGGGTTGGTCTCTTTCGAAAGGTCTCGGCCTGTTCTCCACTCGGTAAAAATTTGGCGTCGATAGGTTGAATTTTCGCCGAGATACGTTGAGTTTTCGTCAAGATGTTTGTGTTTTTTCACTTCCGGGGGCTGTATCTTGGGCCCCAGGGGGCCCACGAGGCTGGGGGTGGTTCCCTTTCAAAAGGTATTGGCCAGTTCTCAACTCGATACAAATTTGGCGTGGATAGGTTGAGTTTTCGTCGAGATACGTTGAGTTTTCGCCAAGATATTTGCGTTTTTCGCTTCTGGGGGCTGTATATCGGGCCCGCCCACAAGGCCAGGGCTGGTCTCTTTCAAAAGATCTCGGCCCGTTCTCCACTCGGTAAAAATTTGGCCTCGATAGGTTGAGTTTTCGTCGAGATACGTTGAGTTTTCGTCGAGATACGTTGAGTTTTCGTCGAGATACATTGAGTTTTCCCTGAGATACGTTGAGTTTTCGTCGAGATACGTTGAGTTTTCGTTGAGATACGTTGAGTTTTCGCTGAGATATGTTGAGTTTTCGTTGAGATACGTTGAGTTTTCGTCGAGATACGTTGAGTTTTCGTTGAGATACGTTGAGTTTTCGCTGAGATACGTTGAGTTTTCGTCGAGATACGTTGAGTTTTCGTTGAGATACGTTGAGTTTTCGTTGAGATACGTTGAGTTTTCGTTGAGATACGTTGAGTTTTCGCTGAGATACGTTGAGTTTTCGCCGAGATACGTTGAGTTTTCGTCGAGATACGTTGAGTTTTCGTTGAGATACGTTGAGTTTTCGTTGAGATACGTTGAGTTTTCGTTGAGATACGTTGAGTTTTCGCCGAGATACGTTGAGTTTTCGTCGAGATACGTTGAGTTTTCGTCGAGACACGTTGAGTTTTCGTCGAGATACGTTGAGTTTTCGTCGAGATACGTTGAGTTTTCGTCGAGATACGTTGCGTTTTCGTTGAGATACGTTGAGTTTTCGCTGAGATACGTTGAGTTTTCGTCGAGATACGTTGAGTTTTCGCCGAGATACGTTGAGTTTTCGTCGAGATACATTGAGTTTTCGTCGAGATACATTGAGTTTTCGTCGAGATACGTTGAGTTTTCGTCGAGATACGTTGCGTTTTCGTTGAGATACGTTGAGTTTTCGTCGAGATACGTTGAGTTTTCGTCGAGATACATTGAGTTTTCCCTGAGATACGTTGAGTTTTCGTCGATATGTTGAGTTTTCGCTGAGATACGTTGAGTTTTCGTCGAGATACATTGAGTTTTCCCTGAGATACGTTGCGTTTTCGTTGAGATACGTTGAGTTTTCGCTGAGATACGTTGAGTTTTCGTCGAGATACGTTGAGTTTTTCCTGAGATACGTTGAGTTTTCGTCGAGATACATTGAGTTTTCCCTGAGATACGTTGAGTTTTCGTCGAGATACGTTGAGTTTTCGTTGAGATACATTGAGTTTTCGCCGAGATACGTTGAGTTTTCGTTGAGATACGTTGAGTTTTCCCTGAGATACGTTGAGTTTTCGTCGAGATACATTGAGTTTTCGTTGAGATACATTGAGTTTTCCCTGAGATACGTTGAGTTTTCGTCGAGATACGTTGAGTTTTCGTTGAGATACATTGAGTTTTCCCTGAGATACGTTGAGTTTTCGTCGAGATACGTTGAGTTTTCGTTGAGATACATTGAGTTTTCGCCGAGATACGTTGCGTTTTTGTTGAGATACGTTGAGTTTTCGCTGAGATACGTTGAGTTTTCGCTGAGATACGTTGAGTTTTCGCCGAGATACGTTGAGTTTTCGTCGAGATACATTGAGTTTTCGTTGAGATACGTTGAGTTTTCGCTGAGATATTTGTGTTTTTCGCTTCTGGGGGCTGTATCTCGGGCCCCCGGGGGCCCACGAGCCAAGGGCTGGTCCCTTTCAAATCTTGGCCCATTCTCCACTCGATAAAAATTTGGCGTCAATAGGTTTAGTTTTCGTCTAAAAAAATTTGCGTTTTCCGCTTCCGGGGCGCTTTGGGGGGCTGTATACACATTATTTACTGTACAAAATCTACAGACATTGTTTTCTATACATTTTGGCTAATACATACATGTAAATTAGGTATGCATACTGAAAAATTGTATACTGTACATAGTATATATGCATAGTTTATACTGTAGTATGTGTATTGTTCACTGCACATTAGTCTATGCATACTCAAAAATTGCATTCTCTATACTTCACACTGGCGTATAGACATTGTTTTCTTGCACGTTTTTGAGTATGCATACATGCAAATTAGTTTCCAGTCAGATTTGCCCATTTCCCATACAGTTCATGACTCTGAAAAGATGAAATATCGGATTAAACATTGTGGCGTGACCGTAAAGTGCAAAACTCTTAACACCGCTCTGATAATAACATGAATATTTATTTTTACTAATAACTTCTGAATTGCTTTGACTTTGAAATGTCTTAATCATCACATGAAGCGTCTCTAATCCCTTTATGAGGAGCTCATCGGAGCCGAGCATTGCCAACATATCAGTTCTGAAGTCGCGCTCTGGAATTAGCCCCATCCCAGTTCAGCTGACACGTCTTTGTCCCTTCAAAGTGCCTTTTGATGTGTGTGTGTGTGTGTGTGTGTGTCAGGCAGGCTGAGCTACTCTCCATGACCTTGTCGGGCTGCTAATTCTCTCCAGAGTCGTTGGCGCACATGAAGTTGATCAGCGTATTGGAGAGGCTTTGCATCAGATGCATGCAGAGCTCAGGACTCGTATCAGCCAGTCAATTACGAGCGTTACCCATCCTGACAGCGTTCTGATTCACTCCGAGCCTCACTCGGGCCACAGATGAAGAGATGCTAATTAATACGCACGGCCCCCTCGAGACTGGCCTACAATCTCTCGGAAAATTGCTCCGTCGGTATGTGCGCTTTCACTCGTCCTGACTTCTGTCTCGAGCTGTTTACCTTTTTTTTTATTAAAGAACTCTCTAGATCAATAAACTTAGCGGAAAACAATTGAACTTTTGCATTTGGGTGGCTGTAACAGGGTCATTTAGAAAATCCTAAAGGAAAAATCAGAACTTCAGATCACAAAAATCCATATGTGTCATAACACGAAGAGGCATGCAAAGTTACATGATCGGACCATGCATACGCTCTCAGAATTTGTTTTTACAAAAGCTCTCAGAGGGGCTGTACATATTAGCGGTATTTATTAATGTATTGTATGTATTAACATGTTAATGGTACATATTAGTACCTGAAATGTACATATTGGCACCTGAAATGTAAATATTAACACCTGAAATGTACACATTAGCAGCTGAAATGTTCATATCAGCACCTAAAATGTCCATATTAGCACCTGAAATGTTCATATTAGCACCTGAAATGTTCATATTAGCACCTGAAATGTTCATATTAGCACCTGAAATGTACATATTAGCACCTGAAATGTTCATATTAGCACCTGAAATGTACATATTAGCACCTGAAATGTTCATATTAGCACGTAAAATGTTCATATCAGCACGTAAAATATACATATTAGCACCTAAAATGTTCATATTAGCACCTTTAGCACCTAAATGTTCATATTAGCACCTGAAATGTTCATATTAGCACGTAAACTGTTCATATCAGCACGTAAAATATACATATTAGCACCTAAAATGTTCATATTAGCACCTAAAATGTTAATGTTAGCACCTGATATGTACATATTCACACCTAAAATGTACATATTAGCACCTAAAATGTACATATTAGCACCTTTAGCACCTAAAATGTTCATATTAGCACCTTTAGCACCTAAAATGTACATATTAGCACCTTTAGCACCTAAAATGTTCATATTAGTACCTAAACTGTACATATTCACACCTAAAAATGTACATAGTAGCACCTAAAATTTTCATATTAGCACCTAAAATGTTCATATTAGCACCTGAAATGTTCATATTAGCACCTAAAATGTTCATATTAGCACGTAAAATGTTCATATTAGCACCTGAAATGTACATATTAGGACCTAATATTTTCATATTAGCACCTAAAATTTTCATATTAGCACCTAAAATGTTAATGTTAGCACCTGATATGTACATATTCACACCTAAAATGTACATATTAGCACCTAAAATGTTCATATTAGCACCTGAAATGTACATATTAGCACCTAAAATGTTCATATTAGCACGTAAAATGTTCATATCAGCACGTAAAATATACATATTAGCACCTAAAATGTACATATTAGCACCTAAAATGTTCATATTGGCACCTGAAATACATATTAGCACCTAAAATGTTCATATTGGCACCTGAAATACATATTAGCACCTAAAATTTACATATTCTCCACGTTACTATATATGATTGTGATGTACGCCTCAGCTTCTCTGTCGTCTTGTGTTCTTCCTCCGCCGGGACACTGCTGTCCTCTGGGTGTGTGATCGATAGCTCGTTTCACACACACTCTTTATTGATAAACTCACCGATTGAATCGTCTCCGCAGCTGTCAGTCAAACTGAGTCTTTGTGTGTGTGTGTGTGTGTGTGTGTGTGTGAGTGTGTCCTTGAGTGTGTGTTTCGTGTTTTTGAGCTCACGTCATCATATCAGCAATGACAAAACTGTCAGTTCCATGACTGCATTATAGACTAGTGTAAGATCGACTACTAAAAAAGTATCTTTGTGTCAGACCCGGCGCCAGACACAAATTCACGGACGGGCATTACATTTTATTCAGGGGGGCACAACTTAGATAAACCTAATTGCATCTTAACATTAAGTGATATGACCGATTATGAATGAATTGATATGTGTATGATAGATGATACAATGATAATAATCGATAGTAACCTATTACATATTGTACTAAAGCTATTCAAATTCAACCGACGTATGATTTGTGCTGTTTAGGCTCGCACAGCCTCTCGATGAAACAAATAGGGCTAACTGCAGCAGCAGCTCACACAAAGAAACTCTGTTAGCATATAACTGCGGTAAAAAATTCAAAATGTTTAAGTTAGTTTATATATTTATAACACGAGGCAACACCATACAACCAAGTGAAAATGAAAAAACAGTCACAATTGAAAATGTAACACTGATTTCGACAGTTCAATAAACAAGTAATTAATATATTAAGTCACTTACATTTTAGACGTTTTGTTCTATTTAAAACAAAGATTCCAGCAGATAAAGAACGCATCTCACAGCCGTGTTTCCATTCCTAAATGATTCAGATACACGAATCGGTTGAGTCAAAGATTCAATGACCCATTCATGAACAACTACTTTATTCTTGATGAATCAGCTGTTTGAACAAATGACTCAATGACTCGCTTAACAACACAACCGCTTATCCTTTATCGCCATCTACTGGCGGTTTAGCCTCATGTTTAAAAGTGTAGTTCTTTCAAACTTTTCCCTATTTGTATATTTAAAAAAGATTTAAAACAATCTCATAACATTATTTAAAGAATATTATTTAATTTAATTGATTTAATTTGATCAGTAACAGTCCTATAACATCTTACTCTAATTTAATTTATTGAATATAAAGACTAAATAAAGAATTTAAAATGAAAGAGGAATCGTTAGGAAATATAATAATATATTTAATAAGGGGAAAAGTCCTTTATAAAGGTAAAAATATCACAAATATGCAGATTTAAATGTCAAAGCTGATTGAACTCTGTGAATACTGATTCATAATAAATGATATACAACACAATTGTCACAATGTCAAGCCCTGTTATTTATTTATGAATTCATTGTTCATTAGTCAGTATCTTTCTGTTACATTTTGTTTTTTAAAAGGCAAAGGCTTAATAAAAATTTAAAAAAGGAACTCATCACTCCAATAAGTTTAAAAACAAAAACTAATATAAACCTAGGTCTACTCAAAGAGCTATATCATGTTGTACATAACCATCTGTTTTATTTTAAGGGTTTATGACATTTTTCACAATGTCTAGAAAAGGACCTGCATAAAAAAACAGGCTAACTCATCGCCATTAGTAAAGCGGTAGGCGACGTTGTGCGACAGAGTGGAATCTTCTTAAAACGCTCTCCTTCCACTCCATCCTGAACTTTTTCGTTAAGTCCTTTTCAAATGCCAACTTAATTAAATTTGCCTTTCGTCGATGAAGCATGCTGAGGCGATGCTCTGTAAGGACGTTCTTTAGTGTGGAAAAAGAGTTCTCACAGAGTGCTGTGCTTGCACCAAAGGTCAAAGCATGTTTGAACGCCGTCATCACAGTTGGCATTGCTTCGAGAGGTTTCTGAAATTCTTGTAGAACTTTTTTCATTGTCCATTTACCCCCATTGGCTGGAAATGAGTCCTTCATTTGCACACTTAGGAATTGGTGAGCCACTGTATATTCAGACTCCACAATGGGTGTATTAGTAAGGTCCAGTAAAGGTTTCACTTTAGACACATTCAAGAAAGTAGAATCATCTGGGTCAAGAGATCTGAGCGCATCCATCAGCACACAGTTGCGTTCCCCAAAGCGCTCCTTCATTTCCCCGCAAACTGCATCGATACAACTGAAATACATCCTGCGTAGCTCTGCTTCATCGCTGAGATCTTCAAATGTAATTCTTTCCTCAACTACATACATGGCGAAGGATGTGTTTAGTGTTTTTCGTCTCTTATTTGGCACAGGCTCTATTGTTGAATCCTTGCAATGCTTCAAGAGTGTCACAAATTCTGTCTCAGAACGGAGATTTTCAATGCATGTACATGCCGAATTTACAAGTTGCACACCTGTTAACAGATCCATGTCTTCTGCCTGTAGCATCATATTTGGGGGGTCGAGATACGATAAGATTTTGTGGACCATCTCGGCAATGAACCTAAAGCTGGGTTCTGACATGGCCCGCAGTAAACCTGCTGCTTCAACTCGCACATCTGCTCCATAGGTTGGGCTGCTGTTGATTTCTCGGAGCAATGTGGCTAGGTCATCAAATGATCTCAGAATAACTGAGACCGTGCCATAATGTCCAGTCCAGCGTTGGTCTAGGAGGCGCTTTAATGTCTCTCCCTTGTAGAGAATGGCAACGGTAGGCTTTCTGCAGAATTTGTAAAGCATGTTACACATAGTGAAAAAGTCCACCAAGGCCTGCTCTGCTGCCAAAGCATGTGTGACCACCAAATGTAATTGGTGGTTGAAACAGTGGACATATGGTATGTCTCGGTGCAGTTTCTGTTGGAGCCGTTTTTGCACCCCTCCATGTTTACCTGACATCAGAGAGGCGCCATCATACACCTGACTGATGATTTTCTCACAACTCAGACCTGCTTTTGTTAATTCTTCAATGATCGTGTCAGTCAGTGTTTCTGCATCTCCCTGGTCAGCGGTTGCAATTGTAAGAAGACGTTCTGTTGGCTCAAACTGTTCATTCACAAAACGCACAACTATGGAAATATTCTCTCTTCCTGTCGGGTCTCGAGTTCCATCCACTTTTATGGTATAAAATGACTCGCCAACCTCTTTCACTATGTGTTCCGTGACCAAAGTACTCATAATCTCAATCAGACTGTTTTGAATGTCATGGCTAGTATACCTAGCATTGTGTGGTATAGTCTGCGCTATCTTGGCCAACACAGCATCTTTCCTCAAAGTATATTCAAATAAGGACAAAAATAATCCACATCCCTCTTCATTCATACAATCAAAAGCATCATGGTCACCTCTAAAAGGTAGCTGGTTCACTGCAAGGAACTCGACGACATCGATTATTGATGACAAGTAGTATCTATTGCGTTCCAAATGTTCTGCGTTGATTAAAGTTGTGATTTCTTTACCAGTCTGAATCCGTCTCTCCTTGTCCCTCCACATAGCTTCACAAGTCTGGTGTTCTTTTGATGCTGAATGTTTATTAAGTCCTTTCCCAGTTTCCACTGCATGCTTCCAGTCGCAAAATCCAGTCATGGTAAATGTGGTGTCTGTGGCAGAGGAGGGTGCTCGAAACGTTCTGCATGGGTAGCAGAATGCAGCATCTGCATGAATAGAGTATTCTAGCCAGTCTCTGCTTCCATACCAGGAGCTGTTAAAAGATCTTTTTTTGCCTGAGAAAACACGTGCAGGAAAGTTTTTCAAGAATACTTGGTTGGGTTTTTCAACTCCGAGATCCCGTGGTGGCAAAGCCACCTGTGGCCGTGACGTCCCGAGGCTATGTCTTTGGCAATTAACGACGTTAGTAGCCTCTGCATTGTTGAGAGTTGGATCGACCTCTTGTGATCTGCTACTACACCCTGGGTCTTCTCCCCTTACCTCGATGCTCTCTTCTGTCAACTTTGGTGGTCTTTGATTAAAGAAACGCCTGATATCCATTGTAAATGTCACACGAAATAGCTCAGCATAGTTGTTTAAAAAAACGCTATGGTGCGCTACAATGCTTTGGACACAAACAAACATTCCCGCGCTCAACAGACAAACCAATCAAATCCATTTAAAAATATATTTTTTTTAAATCAGACCAAGCACATTTTTATTTTTATTCAGAAGTTTATTCATCATGTATATACAAAACGACAACTTACCATTTTTTAACGAAAGTTACAGTAGCCTATTAATAAATAAAATTATAAATAAAAGTGCAAACAAGCAAGGACTGGTGGTTGGTCGACTCCCGCGGAGCTACTAACATTTATGACTAGACTTGATGGCCGAGTGCGGGTGCGGGGTGGTAATGGGTTAAGGGAGAATAAAATGATTCGTGGGACTCCCTATCTAAATAAAACTTCCAAAACAAATACATTATTAATCATCTATTATTCAACAGCAATAAAAAAAATCTAAACAAAATAACGATTTACACTCGGAAGCATAAGTCGATGTTCTCATTAAAACGTGTTTTTGCAGCGTTGCGCAATTTAGCCAATCACAGACATATGTGTTGATTTCTAAAACGCAATGGCCAATCAGATGCATTTCGGATGAAATCTACTCACCGCTCAAAAAGGACTCGGAGTTTTTGTACAGTGCTGAATTCTGCATGTTGCATAATAAAAGAGTTTGATCGGGATGAAATGAGATGAGACGTGACGGAGAGTTAAACGTTGGACTACGAGTTTTTGTACAGTGCTGAATTTTGCATGTTGCATAATAAAAGAGTTTGATCGCGATGAAATGAGATGAGACGTGACGTAGAGTTGATGACGGAGACAGGGTCGTCCAGGGCGGGCACTAGTGTCTCACAGGGCGGGCCAGGCCCCCCAATGCCCCCCCATGGCGCCGGGACTGCTTTGTGTGTGTCTGTGTGTGTGTGTGCGTGCGTGTGCTTGTAAGAACAATCACAAACCAAATCATTTTTTTCTCAAATTCACTATCTCAAACGAGGTCTAATAATAATCAATAGAGCTCAAATACTGTTTCAAAAATGGCCCCAGATAACAGAACGTTCTGCCAAGGTTCTCTCAACGTTATGAACAAACATTCTTTCAGGAACATTAATAGAATTCTATCTGCTCTCTAATAATGTTCTAAACACGTTCATGGAATGCTTTAATTCTTTATCGTTTTAAGTTGGACGTCCGTTTAAAGTTTTTCAAATGTTACTAGTTTCGGAATGTTCGTTCAAAAGTAACAATCCCATTGTCTCTCGATCTCAACAATAACAAGACACACACCATCTGATAGATAAAGCCATTCGTGTTCATTTTAAAGCTCGTACTTCATAACAACTATTGACTCGTTTGAACTGCTCCTGATGAAACAGACAATGAGGAACACTTTATCATGAGATCTCATTTGTTTCAAAATTTTAGGCGCTAATATGGACATTTAGGTGCTAATATGGACATTTTAGGTGCTAATATGTACATTTTAGGTACTAATATGGACATTTTAGGTACTAATATGGACATTTAGGTGCTAATATGGACATTTTAGGTACTAATATAGACATTTTAGGTGATAATATGGACATTTTAGGTGATAATATGGACATTTTAGGTACTAATATGGATATTTAGGTGCTAATATGTACATTTTATGTGCTAATATGGACATTTTAGGTGATAATAAGGACATTTTAGGTACTAATATGGATATTTAGGTGCTAATATGGAAATTTTAGGTGCTAATATGTACATTTTAGGTGCTAATATATACATAAGTGCTAATATGGACATTTTAGGTGCTAAAATGTACATAGGCGCTAATATGTACATTTTAGGTTCTAATATGGATATTTAGGTGCTAATATGGACATTTAGGTGCTAATATGGACATTTTATGTGCTAATATGTTCATTTTAGGTGCTAATATGTACATAGGTGCTAATATGGACATTTTAGGTGCTAATTTATAGATAGGTGCTAAAATGTACATCGGTGCTAATATGGACATTTTAGGTACTTAGTACATTTTAGGTGCTAATATGGGCATTTAGGTGCTAATATGCACCATTAAGGTACCAATATGCACCCTTTAGGTACTTTTGAAAAGGTACAGCCCCAGTGACGGCTTTTGTACCTTTTTTTCTGAGAGTGTACGTGTCTGGAAAAACTGGTATTATCTCACAATTTGCTGAAATATGAAGCCTCTCTCTCTCTCTCTTACTCTCTCTCTCTCTCACTCGTGTCTGTTCCTCCTCTCCATCTGTATTTCTCTATCTCTCTCTCTCTCCTCTGTTTCCAGGCTTCACTCGCTCGGATCCGTCGCCCGCAGTGATTAATCGCGATTGGCAATAATAAACACACACACTCTGACAAATAGCCAATCACACACTTCTTTATCTCCCTCTCGCAGGCACACAGAGAGCGTCAGATCTGCTTTGAGCCACAGATGAGTGTGTGTGCGTGAGTGAGTTAGTGAGTGAGAGAGTGTCTGCACTCTTAGAAGAAATGGTTCTATTTAGAACCAGAAATGGTTCCGTCCCCCGCTTCATATATGGAACTCCAAAATGGTTCTATATAGAACCATTCTTTTGGTAAAAGGTTCTTTTGGCCAAGTTCTATATAGAACCCAGAGGAACCCTTTTTTTAAAAGTGTATAGAACCTTTTAGGGGTTCCAAATACGTAGCGCTGATAGAACCTTTTAATGTTCTAAATAGAACCTTTTCTTCTAAGAGTGTGTTTGTGTGTGTGTTTTGATGTGATTTCTGTGCTGATTTACTTTGAGAGGTGTAAATGTGGATTGACGGCCTCTTACTGGAGACTGTTGTCGTTTAGGCTCGTGTTTCTCAGTGTGTGTGTGTGTGTGTGTGTGTGTATGTGTGTGTCGGTGTGTGTACTCTTCTATTTCTGGCCTTCATGACTCAATCTTCCTCCTCTGGGCTTTCCTCTGTCACCTTGTTCTCAGACGTGATGTGCGGTTCTCGGAGAGAGTCTCTCTCTGCGAGTGTAAGCGTGTTAATGCAGGACCACATGCGTTCTTACCGCTGGTTTGTGTGTGTGTGTGTGTGTGTGTGTGTCGGACTAATGCAAACGCTCCTTCTGGGAGATTCCTTGTGTAATGTTGCATTCGAATTGTGTTCAGTCCATTCGCATTGATTTTTTTTTTGTGTGTGAAGGAGAAGCAGAGTCATTTTCACTTCTACAGGAGTGTGTGTGTGTGTGTGTGTGTGTGTGTGGCACTGTTGAGGGAAATTCTCTCTCTGTCTGACTAAAAAACAAGACTATCAGCTCAGGTTTTTTTATGTTGCATATTTGCAATAAATTATAAAACATTGGTTCAATGACTAATTAAAAGGAATATATATATATATATATATATATATATATAAAATTAGGGATGGGCAATGATTAATCGCGATTAATCGTTAGCAAAATAAAACTTTGTGTTTACATAATATATGTGTGTGTACTGTGTATAATTAATTTGTATATATAAATACACACACATGCATGTATATATTTAAGAAATATTTGCATGTATATACTTTATATATATTTATACATAATTAATATTATATATAAATATAAGTATTTGACATATTAATAACACATTTTTCTTAAATATTAAATATATAGATGCATGTGTGTGTATTTATATATACAAATTAATTATACACACTACACACATATATATTATATAAACACAAACTTTTATTTTGCTAACAATTAATCGCGATTAATCATTGCCCATCCCTAATTATATATATATATATATATATATATATTTTTTTTTTCATTTTCATAATATATATATATTATGGCTGTCAAATTGGTTAATCACAATTAATCGCATCTAACATAAAAGTTTGTGTTTAACATTAAAACATTGGTTCAATGACTAATTAAAAGGTATAATATATATATATATATATATATATTTTTTTTTTTCATTTTCGGAATATATATATATATATATATATATATTATGGCTTTCAAATTGATTAATCACAATTAATCGCATCTAACATAGAAGTTTTTGTTTAAATTAAATTTAAAATAAATCCTACAAAAAAAAAAAAACACGTTTGTATAGGCTAGATTACATTTTTTAGATAGTATCCAAACACGTTTTTATGTCAGATTTAAATTGCTCAAGCATTGGCATTTTTTATTATTAAATTTGACTTTATCTGAAGCACTTTATCTGAATAATAATCGACAATCCCCTTTTTGACCCTAATTTTTCATTCCCAAAGCAAACGAGTAACGGTTTCAGTGTATTCTAGAATAATGCACATGATCTGTTCATTAGAAGCTCAAGGTCACACACACACACACACACACACACTCTCTCCCTCGGAGAATGAACATTTTTATCCGTGCGTTTGATCCCTCTATCCTTCATCTGTTTGTTTTCCTGGATCTCTGTCGTCCGCTGAGCGTCCACCTGTCCTTGGCTCGACTTTCACCTGCTCGCCGTGATGAAGGGATAAACGGAGGACTGGAGATGATGGGATTAATCTCCTCTTTTCCAGCCTCACGACACCCGCCCATTCTTCTCCATTTATCCGTGCCGCTCATGAAGACAGTCATAGATGGAGAAGAAATGGATGGTGTGTTTCTGCTATCATTAGAGATTGATCTTTTGCGATAGAAAAAATACTTCAGGAATATCCATACTAATACATTCCCATTAGGCTACCTTATGAAAATTACGTTATGATGTTTTTCTTGGCGATGTAAAGTTTAAGGGGTTTACAATAAGGTCCATTAACAATACTTCTTCAGAATGTATTAATCTTAGTTAGTACGTTATTAAAACATTCCATGATGTCATTTTTCAAACATCAGAATGTTACTTTTGAATCTCGGAACGTTCCGAAACTGGCAACATTTAAAACGTGTGAGAATCTTACGGGAACAAGTTCTTTAGAACAATATAGTCTACATATTCTGACTTCTGGAATCTGATTATGAGTAAAACGTAACCAGGACTTGTTGTTATCCACCAATAATTGAGCGAATCACACTAATGTGACGTGACTGATCTGCATTGAATTTTAGGTACTAATATGGACATTTAGGTGCTAATATAAACATTTAAGGTACTAATATGGACATTTAGGTGCTAATATGGACATTTTAGATACTAATATGGACATTTAGGTGCTAATATGGACATTTTAGGTACTAATATGGACATTTAGGTGCTAATATGGACATTTTAGGTACTAATATGGACATTTAGGTGCTAATATGGACATTTTAGATACTAATATGGACATTTAGGTGCTAATATGGACATTTTAGGTACTAATATGGACATTTAGGTGCTAATATGGACATTTTAGATACTAATATGGACATTTAGGTGCTAATATGGACATTTTAGGTACTAATATGGACATTTAGGTGCTAATATGGACATTTTAGATACTAATATGGACATTTAGGTGCTAATATGGACATTTAGGTGCTAATATGGACATTTAAGGTACTAATATGGACATTTAGGTGCTAATATGAACATTTAAGGTACTAATATGGACATTTAGGTGCTAATATGGACATTTAAGGTACTAATATGGACATTTAGGTGCTAATATGGACATTTTAGATACTAATATGGACATTTAGGTGCTAATATGGACATTTTAGGTACTAATATGGACATTTAGGTGCTAATATGGACATTTTAGGTACTAATATGGACATTTAGGTGCTAATATGGACATTTTAGATACTAATATGGACATTTAGGTGCTAATATGGACATTTTAGGTACTAATATGGACATTTAGGTGCTAATATGGACATTTTAGATACTAATATGGACATTTAGGTGCTAATATGGACATTTTAGGTACTAATATGGACATTTAGGTGCTAATATGGACATTTTAGATACTAATATGGACATTTAGGTGCTAATATGGACATTTAGGTGCTAATATGGACATTTAAGGTACTAATATGGACATTTAGGTGCTAATATGTACATTTTATGTACTAATATGGACATTTTAGGTGCTAATATGAACATTTAAGGTACTAATATGAACATTTAGGTGCTAATATGGACATTTTAGGTGCTAATATGAACATTTAAGGTACTAATATGGACATTTAGGTGCTAATATGGACATTTTAGGTGCTAATATGGACATTTAGGTGCACCTAAATTATTTTTCTTGGTGATGTAAAGTTTAAGAGGTAACACTTTACAATAAGGTCCATTAACAATACTTCTTCAGAATGTATTAATCTTAGTTAATACGTTATTCAAACATTCCATTATGTCATTTTTCAAACATCAGAATGTTACTTTTGAATCTCGGAACGTTCCGAAACTGGCAACATTTAAAACGTGTGAGAATCTTACGGGAGCAAGTTCTTTAGAACAATATAGTCTACATATTCTGACTTTTGGAATCTGATTATAAGTAAAACATAACCAGGACTTGTTGTTATCCACCAATAATTGAGCGAATCACACTAATATGACGTGTGTGAACAGAAACGCATTGCCAGATGTAACCCCAACAAAACTGCTTTAAATAAAAAAAATACAGTAAAAATTGTAAAAAAAAAATAATATAATTTAAATTAGTGTAATTTATTCCTGTGATTTCTTCAGTTTTCAGTGTCACATGATCCTCCAGAAATCACTCTAATATGAGGATTGGATGGTTGAGACTCATTTATGATTATTATCAGTGTTGAACACAGTTCATATTAGTATATTAGTATTATCTCAGCTACATGTGATGATCTTGCGTCTCTCTATTCCTCCAGTGTTTTTTGGGAGGTTGTCAGTCAATTATAAAGAAACAAAACAGATTTTAGCACTTCAAGACATTTGTATATTAACATTATATCATTTATATGGGTTCAAACTCAATCCGTAAAAGCTAAAATGTTGCTATTATGTTTGTTTTTTTTTACTGTAAATTTCACAGATTGACAGTTTGTCCATAATAAGCTCTAATCTGGATCAGATCATATGCTGAATCAAAACCCTGCGATATAAAAGCTCCTGCATCTGTCCCAAATACTATACGAAAATAATCCTGTAAAAAAAACGGTAAACCATGGTTGCCAGCATCATACCGTAAAAATACAGTGTGTTACTGTTTTTGAAATTAACAGCTTAATACAGTAATTTTTGTCAGCTACAGCTGTTGAATTACAGTTATATACTGTAGCTGACAAAGCGGTGTTTAGCTGCTAATTTCAAAAACAGTAACACACTGTATTTTTACGGTATGATGCAACCACAGCTGCCGGTAGCTTTTACAAGATCATCTTTCCAGTGAAATAACACATAAATTCCCCTCTGAAAATCTGCTCTTCTCCACCCGCCACATCCAATCAGAGGCTGCGCTTTTCACCAACACCAGAGCCAGCGTGACCTTTCCTGTGACCTTTCCGATGAAGCGCATTGTGAAACTCTCTGCGCAGTGTGTTATGATGATGAATGATGTTCATTAAACGCCTGAGAATATCAATTAGCTGTAAAGAGTGCAGCTCGCTAAACTTCCTCATTCTGTCACGCGAGAGAACGTTTCGTTAGATCATCCTTTATTATCGCGCACAGTTCTGAGTTATTCGTCCCTGATCACTTCTTTTCTCTGTAATCAGTAATCTTGGCTCGTTTATGGATCTCTCATCGCAGGTTCATCATTGAAAATGATGTGGAACTTCAAGCCCAATCCGTCTCCATGGGAGTTATTTCCCATGATGCATCTGTCCGTCAGAGCGGGAGCCGGTGTGACCGAGAGAGAGATGATGATGACGTCCATCACCGCGGCGGGAGAGCGGCGACAGCTGTCAACCGGTTAGTGTCGACGTGTGTTGTTTTAGATGAGGAGATACATGTGCACATCATATTTCATAAGAGCAAGAAAGAAAAAAATAGAAGAAAAAAATAGAAGAAAAAATGGGAAAAAAAATAGAAGAAAAAATAGGAAAAAATAGAAGAAAAAATAGAAAAAAAATAGAAGAAAAAAATAGAAAAAATGGAAAAAATTGAAGGAGAAAAAATAGAAAAAATTAGAAAAAAATGGAAAAAAATAGAAGAAAAAAATAGAAGGGAAAAAAAAGAAAAAAATAGAAGAAAAAATAGAAAAAATGGGAAAAAATAGAAGAAAAAAATAGGAAAAAATAGGAGAAAAAATAGAAAAAAATGAAAAAAATAGAAGAAAAAATAGGAAAAAAATAGAAGAAAAAATGGAAAAAAAATAGAAGAAAAAATAGGAAAAAATAGAAGAAAAAATAGAAGAAAAACATAGAATAAAAAAGAAAAAAAATGAAAAAAATTGAAGAAAAAATAGAAAAAAATGGAAAAAATAGAAGAAAAAAAAATAGAAGAAAAAAATGAAAAAATAGAAAAAATAGAAGAAAAAAATAGAAAAAAGTCACCCATTTTGAGGTGCATTCATTTTTTTGACATTGTCACAAACTTAAATCATATATTATATTATATTTTTATTATATTATTTTATTTTATATAAGATGAAGTGCTGTCAAATCGAGTAATCGCGATTAATTGCATCTAACAAAAGTTTTTGTTTATATAATATATATGTGTGTGTATGAACATATATATATATATATATATATATACTGTATATATAAATAAATACACACCTACACACACACATATACATACACATATATTATATAAACAAAAACCTTTATGTTAGATGGGATTAATTGCGATTAATCGATTTGACAGCACAAATTATATTACATTAAAATTATCATTAATATAATGCATCTTTTATTAATGATGCTCATTATACGATCAAATTAAACTCATAATAAGCTTTCATAAAATCAGTTTAAATGAAATGCAGTTCAATAAATAGTCTACAAATTAAATAGGCAAATATTTATGCATCTAGCCACTATATCACAAGTTTTGCATTACAATAATAAGGATTAGGGTTTAAATGTGTTTGATGGTCATGAAAATAATGATTGTTTTTTAATCATTCTCAAATAGAAAAATTCGCTAAATTAATTCTTAATTTTTAGTGTGAAATATGACACGCTCCAATGTTCTTGCCAGGTTTCATGAGATGCATGCAGATTATTAATAGTGTGTGTTCTCCTGTTAAAGACGCGGGCAGAGCAATGGGAAATTTCAACATATAATTACAGTTCATTACATAACGAAGGAGCCTATATACAGCATTAATATGCATGAGATGAGAATAATGCAGGAATCTCACACTCACGCTGGGAATCTGTTTCCGGCTGTGCTAATATGATCAATGATAATGTGCCGTAAACAGGTCTTATACAGGACAATAATGAATCTATAATCCTCCATAACACATAGATAAAGGACGAGCACGTTTAGGACGGGACGTTTGAGCAGATCTGGAGTCAGTGAGCGTGTCCTCCATGAACATCATGTTCTCCTCCTCGCCCAGAACTCGTCTGTGTTTCTGCTTTACTGGACGTTTAATGTCACCTAATGCTCAAATATCACTGCATCTGGCCATAATTTAACATTAATATAATAAAGCTTGCGGAAATAACGGCACATAAAGATCCTTTTAAAGTCCAGCAATGAAAATGCATCACATCTTTGCACTGAGGTCTCCTTTAATGGCATATTTGTAAAGATTTGAGAAATAAAAGGAAATAAAAAATCAGCAAAAAGTAATTTCTTGCTTTAATATCTGCCATTGGGGTCAGAAAAATAAGCTTGCTTAGCTTTCCCTTTTGATGATCTTTTTTTTTCTGACCCGATTGACAGATTTATATATTTAAATATATTATTTATTATTTATAAATATTAAATATTTATATATTTTATATATATATATATATATATATATATATATATATACAGATTAAACTCAAAAATGAGAATATGATAAGTTCATTTATTTCAGTAATTACTAAAAACTAATATATTATATTGACTCATTACATGCAAAGTGAGATATTTCAAGCCTTTATTTGTTATAATTGTGATGATTATGGATTATAGATATGAAAACCTCAAATTCAAATTTAGAATATTACATTAAATCATAAAAAAGGATTTTATATACAGAAAACTTGACTCTTAAAAGTATATGAATATACTCAGGACTTGGTTTAGGTACTATCACCAAAATATTCTAATTTCTAATTCTAAATATTCTAATTCTAATTCGAGTTTTACCTGTGTATGTATATAATTTTGATAAATTTCCCAGACTTCTTATCTTACAATGTGTAATATTTCTTCTCCAGTAAGTTGAGGTTGTAAATAATGTAATCGTTTCGTCTGAACACACTGAAATATCATCTCTCAGTTCAGTCATGAATGTCACACACTCTCTCTGAGGAAATGATTTGAATCTTAAACTTATGTTTTATGAAGGAGAGGCGCATAATGAAAAATGCATCTCCTGCAAACAGTGTTATATAGTAAAGACATCAGTGTTTGAGTTCTGCTGGAAATATAAAAACAGAATTTAAATCATTTCAGCCGAGCTTTTATTTTCTTCTCCATTTCAAACTTTGACACTTTTGGGAGTTTAACGTGAAATAAATACTTGAGGCGTATTTCTCCTTTAGGATTGATGTTGTTAACTAAATTTTTTTTTATTATTTTAAATAAATCTAAAATAAAATTGTAAATATTCAACATAAATTGGAAATGTTGCCTTCGCGGATAACTTAAAATTATTTATTATTAAAAGCTGACAATAAATGAAAACTAAATAGAAATATTTAAAATAGTAAAATGTAAAAGATCATAACAAATTACTAAAACTAAAACAAAACTGAAAATATAAAATAAAGGCTAATTCTGAATATTAATAAATATTATAATAGTATATACTGTAAATAATACTGAAATAACAGTTTGATTGCAGTAATGCAATATATAAATGGACTGAAATAAAGCTGATTTAAGATATAAAAACTTAAACAGAAATTGGAACATAATTGAAAAATAATTATTTAAAAAAGGTTGATGTTGAAGTACTGAAATTACTAAAAATACAAAAAAATAACAGTAAAAATAAATATTAAAAACAACTAATATATATATAAGAAAAGCAACAACAAAATTTTTTCAACAAAAAATTATTAAAAACTGGAAATAAAAACAAAATATAATAATACAAAAAGTCATATAAAAAGAATAATAAATAATAATGCACTATGATAA